>CABHPP010000273.1:51142-78142 GCA_902168425.1 Peromyscus attwateri | reverse complement strand
CTCTCTTTCTCTCTCCCATTATAAAATAAGGAATAGAGGGGGTAAGAGATTGCCTTGAGTCTGACAAAAGACTTTGGATCTTTAAACAGGTGTTATGGCTTTAAAAGATGACTTTTGAAATTGGACTAACTGTGTTTTGCACTATGGTACAGCCATGAGCCCATAGGGGCCAGAAAGTGGAGTGTGGTGGTTTGAATGAGAATGTCATACACATGGTTGGTTATTTGAACACTTGTTTCCCAGTTGGTGCTTCTGTTTGGGGAGGTTTAGGTGGTGCAGCTTTGCTGGAGGAAATTTACCATGAGGTCATGCTTTGAGATTCTATAACCTTATCTTATTTGCAGTTTGCTCTCTGTTTTTCTTGTTGGTATTTAAGATGTGAGCCTCCCACCATGCCTGAGCTGCTTCTTTCTATGCCTCTCTACTATGATGGACTCATAACTCTATGGAGCCATGAAGTCAAATGAATTCTTCATTCTATAAGTTAATTTGGTCATAGTATCTTACCACAGCAACAGAAAAAAAAAACTAATACAGATAGGATCAAACACAAATTCATCAGATTGTAGAATTACAGCCATATGCATAAGGCAGTTATCACTGAACAAAAATCAAAGAGTTTTAAGCCTTCTTTTATAAATGTCATCTTTAATTAATAATCCTATATGTGCATTAATTAAGACAGTTGTTAACAGGAGTGTTTATAAATTCTAATTTTGCTTCAGGGAGACAAGAAATTTGTGTGAGAATATAGCAAGTAGTCAGGTTCCCTGTTTTCACATCACACCTGCAGAATACATCTGGTATCCACAAACAGTGAAGCTTAGCCAAAGATGAGCAAGACTAACAACTTCATAGCAAAACAGCAGAGAACATGCTCCTCTCCACCAGCAAAGGTTCAGCATCTCAAAGACCAATCTCCAGGAAAATGTTTCTGCATGAAACACCTTGCTTCTACCAAAGAAAGAAGCATGCTCCTTCATCCCAATTCAGATCACAACAGCATGCAAACATTTCTTTTTCACCTTCTTGCTGATAATAAATAGTGCCATTTGTGGAATGCATGATAATTTCCACTTTTACTATAGTGGATATGGCCCATTTCACCGGGGCCTCATGATCACAATATTCTACTTCTCAAGATATTTTCCACCCCTTCTTTTTCCCAAATAGGCAAAATGAACTTAACACCTTTTGGAATAGAACTTAATAGCACAGAAAAAAAGTTAGACCTTTTAAAGTGTTAATACTGGTGACAGATTTCCTATAAAATTCTTCCCAAACCTCCTGTCAGTGTTGGATGATGTTGACCACATTAAAATTTATCAGATGTTCAGACTTATTTTCCACGGTTTCAATGAAGATGATGTGTGTGTGTGTGTGTGTGTGTGTGTGTGTGTGTGTGTGTGTGTGTACATATACAACTCTATCTGGATGCAGAAGATAGGGAATCTATTAGAATCTTCATGCAAGAAAAAGTATATATCCAACCTGCATAGAGATGATGTAGCTCAGTCTTCCTCCACCCCTTTCATCTAACCCTTCTCTTTGTCTTTTAAATTTAAAATTTGTGATAGCCTTTTCTTTATATATCAGGAGGAGAAAAAAGAAGAATTTTGTTATTAAGATACTGTTTTAAAATTCTTTTACCTAGGCACCAATAACTGCCATCACTAATACTGCAGTGTTAAGGGCTGAGTTGACTCTCATAAAATTATATGTTGACAATAGCCTCAAAAATAAAGTATCTTAGAATAAATCTAACTAGGGAAATAAAATATTTCTACAGTAAAAATGTTAAGACATTAAAATAAAAAATTGAAGAACATACCATGAGATAGAGAGACTGCTGATGCTCAGGGATTGGTTAGGATTGATATTGTGAAAATGATCATCCTATCAAATGCAATCTAAAGATTCAATGAAAGTCCTATCAAATTCTCAGGCCAATTCTTCAAAAATTTTGAAAAACAAATTTTAGCCTCATATGAAAATAAAAGAGCCAGGATATCAAAACAATTCTGAAAAATAAAAAATACTTCTGGAGTTATCAGCATACCTGATTTCAAGTTATACCACACAGCTATAGTACTGGACACAGACATACAGCTCAGCAGAATAGAGGACCAAGACATAAGTCCACATCCCTAAAGCCACCTGATGTTGACAAATGGTCCAAATATACACTGAAAACAAGACTATATCTTCAACAAATTGTGCTCACCAAACTAGATAGCTACATGTAGAAAAGTAAAACTAGATTCTTATCCCTCACCCTGCACAAAATCTAATTCCAAGTATGTCAATGACCTCAACAAAGATCTGATAACCTGATTCTTTCAGAGGAGAAATGGATTATATCTCAATTTATAAGTACAGGAAAGGACTTTCTGAACAGGAATCAGTTGAACAGATATTAAGAAAAACTGACAAATGACGCCATGAATCTCTAAAGCATCTGTACAGCTAAGGACATTGTCATTTGTGTGAAGAAACAACCAGAATAATGGGGAAAAATTTTACCAGTTGTGCATCTGAGAAAAGATTAATTTCTAGAGTATATAAAGAACTAAAAAAATAATCTAAGCATCAGGAACACAATCCAATTAAGAATGAATCATTGGGACTGTCTTAGTTATAATTTCTATTGTTATCAAGAGACACCAAGACCACGGCGACTCTTGTGTAATGTTTTGTGTTCTGACAAATAAATCTTGCTTGGAGTCAGAGGATAGAGCTAGCCACTAGCTGACCAAAATTAAACTAGTATGGAAGACTGTAGATAATCAGGACACAGGAAGTAGTAAAGCAGGGCTGAGAGAGGGTTTCTGCCCTTTTGGAGGAAGGAATGGAAGAGATAGGAGGTGATTGGTGGCTGCTCCCCTGTTTCTCTGAACTTTCAGGCTCTTATCCTGATAATCTAACTCCAAATTTTTTTTGGGGGGTGGGGGTATTCAAGACAGGGTTTCTCTGTGTAGCTTTGGTGCCTGTCCTGGATCTCGCTCTATATACTAGCCTGGTCTTGAACTCAGAGAGATCTGCCCTGCCTCTGCCTCCTGGGTGCTAGGATTAAAGATGTGCACCACTGCCGCCCAGCTCTTACTCCAAATTTTTTATTGCTAAAGAATAATTAGATAAATGCTTCAGACTCTTATAAGGAAAACATTTAATTGGGGCAGTTTGCTTACAGTTTCAGGGGCTAAATTCATTATCATCATTTCAGGGAACATAGAGGGGAGCATAGCAGCATGTAGGCAGACATGGTTATGGTTTCATTTTAATCAGAAGACAACAGGAAGTCAACAGAGAAATTGGGTGGTATCCTGAACATAGGAAACCTCAAAGCCTACCCCTACAATGACACACTTCCTCCAATAAGGCCATATCCACTCCAACAAAGCCACACCTCCTAATAGTACCACTCCCTTTGAGCTTATGGGCACTGATGACATTCAAACTACCACATTCCACTCCCTGTCCCCCAAAAGCTTTTAATAATATCATAATGCAAATGCATTCAATCCAACTTCAAAGGCCACATAGCCTATCATAGTCTCAACAATGTTTAAAAGTCCAAAGTTTAAAGTCTTTTCTGAGATTCATGCAATCTCTTAACTGCAGTCCCTTATAAAATCAAAATAAAAGAACAAACCACATACTTCCAACATATAATGTCACAGGATATATATTACCATTCCAAAACATAGAGAAGGTGACAATGCCAAGCGTCTTGAAGCTGCTGCTTGATAAAGATCACAGTGCTTGGATGAGTTGGACTGCCCTGACCCTTCACTGTCCTTGATGGAATTTGCTGCACAACTCTTGCCTATGTCTTTGACATGTTTAATGTTTGAATTCCTTGCTGTTAAGGGTCCTTCAGTGAAGGCTAGAACTGGTACAATGTAACAATCCTAATGAAAGATGATTTTAAGAATAAAACTTATGGTGATTCCTTGGTAGAATTAGCTATGGAAGAAATTGAGTCTTCTATAGAACTTATTACTTAAGTATTATTAATAAGCATGAGACATAGGATCTGGAACAAACAATTTAAGAAGAAAAACTTAGGGAAATTTTAGAAGCTGACAAACTACAACTGAATCATTAGGTTTTTATGCTTTGCCCCAGAAAACATGGAACTGGTATGGAAAAGGAAAAAATTTTTGATAATAAAGTTAACCAGGACTTGGTACCTTCCAGAAGGCAAAGTAAGCAGCTTTAGGAATCTTGGTGTTCTTTTCATCTTTGTAGGGTTGTAATAAAGATAGAGACAATATTTAAACAAGAGTTTATGACAGAGACACACAAAGAAACATGTTGGCTCTGTGAACTGCCTGGCTTCCTGAGCAGACTTGTCTGATCAGGGCTTCTCTGATTGAAGAAAGAATAAAGAGCAGAACATGGTATTTCATAAGTCAATGGAAAGAATGGTGGTCTTATGTCAGATATAAAAGAAAGAATTTAAACAAGGGACCAAGGAATTAGATTTCTGTAGAAAGATCAAATATTCTTTATAGTAGATTAATAGAATAACACGTAGTAGGAAATAATTTCTGATTTATTAACTTAGTCAAACTTAAATAGAGACATCCTGACCAATTTTCTGTAACTACAAGGCATTATGACACCAATGTTAAGGAAAAGGATATTGAGTTAAAAAGAATTGATTCTATCATAATGTTAGATTTTAGTTCTCATGACATTTGCTGTTTGCTTATTTTGTTTCTTTTACTTTGATATGCTTATATAATTACAGAAGACTTGAAAATGTATGTACCATGGAGAGACTTTGTAATCAATGATTAAATCTATGAGGAAATGATTTTGTGTATAAATAAAGCCTGTGAGAGATGCAGGTTGTCATAGCAGGACAAGTCATACCAAGATGTGCTTCCTCTCTGTCCATCTCTCCTAAAACAAAACTGAGAAGTATCCCATGTCTGATTTCTCCTTCACCGCTCTTGCATCCACCCATCTTCAGACCCTGCCTTCATCTGCAGCTGGACTCTGGCAAGAAGGGAGCATAGTGAGGAAATACTGGACCAATGAAAGACTGAAAACCAACTGGGCAAACTCCAAACTCTGCATCTCTGTGTCTGATATCAAAATGTTCTTCAGATCTCTGTTCAGCTTTGTTGACTGCAACATACTTCTTTATTTGGGCTGATTCTACTCCTTGCTAGGAGCTCTCCATAGCAGGTATTTTACAACTCTGACATCTAGAACATACTGGGTTCTCCAAGGCAATCCTGGATTTAACTCCACAGCTTCATGCACCTGACCTCAGCAGTTTTCCTTAGTCTCAGGAGCAAATTCCATAAACCCTTTCTTCTATCCTCAACTCCAGAACCATGTGGTCCAAGCTGCCTGCCAATTCTGCTATTTACTGGGGCTGAAACTTGTCCTCCTTGTTCAATTACGTCTTCATCAACTTTCTGTCTTTCACTGCCTAAGCTTGGCAAGATCTACAGACGAGCCTGGCTGCAAACTCAGAGATCTGCCAACCTCTGCCCCTCAAGTGCTGGGATTAAAGGTGTGCACCACCACATCTGGCTCTAAGTTTTCCTGTAATTCCTTTTCACAATTTGGAAACTTAGCTGGGTGAGATATTGTCCTGAGGTCACCACTCCCTTTATTCCATTTCTTAATCTGTTTAATCTCCTTGAACAAATGCTTAGCTCCATTCTATTTCCTGGTGCTCTTTTTCTCCTCTATACATTTTGTATTTCACCCTGCTCAGCTGGCTTCTTTTCATTATAAATCTTCATTAGAGTTACCACTAATAACCACATGACAGAGTCTATAGTAGGCTGTTTTCAGATTTCCTCTGCCAACAGAATTAATCTCACACTCTTTATATTAGTCTCAGACAGATTCTTTGAACAAGGGCAAAACACAGCTATTTTCTTCACCAAAATATCATAATAAGGATCTTTAGGTAACATACTAAAATTCTCCTCTGGAACCTCTTGAATGAGTGTAGCACCACTGTATTCTGTGCTCGTACCAGTATGGCCCATTAAGCAGTGCTTAAAACATTCCACTTCTTTCCTAACCCGAGGTAGCAGAGTCCAAATTCCTCCAAACAAAAACATCATCCAGCCTTTCACAGCAATAGGAAATAACTTGATAATAAAGTCAAACTTAAATAGAGACATCCTGGTACCAACTTCTGTCTTAGTTAGGGTTTCTATTGCTGTGAAAAGACACCATGACCATGGCAACTCCTATAAAGAAAACATTTCACTGGGGTGGCTTGCTTACAGTTTCAGAGGTTCAGTCCATTGTTATCATGGTAGGGAGCATGGCTGGGAGCATGGCAGCATGTAAGCAGACATGGTGCTGGTTACATCTTGATCAGAAGACAATAGGAAGTTGACTGAGATACTGGGAAGTATCTTGAGAACAGGAAACCTCAAAGCCCACCCCCATGGTGACATACTTTCTCCAACAAGGCCATACCTACTCTAACTCCATACCTCCTAATAGTAATCCTTATAAGTTTTGGGGGGTCAATTACATTCAAACTACCACAGGGACTGAACAGAGAACTTTCAAAAGATGAAAATACACATGACATTTTAAAAATTAGACATTTTAAAAATAATCCACATCCTTGGCCATTGGGGAAGACTACTTTAAGATTCCATCTTACCCCATTCAGGATCTCTAAAACAAATGGACAAAGACAAACATTCAGGTGTGGACATAGGAAGGGGAACACTTATTTAATGACGATGGGAGACAAAACTGGAAAACTCACTGTGGAAATCAATGTGGAATTTCCACAAAATAGTAGATGTAGATTTCCCATATCATCAAGCTATATAACTCCTGGGCATTTTCCCATAGGACTCTATATCCTACTCCAGAGACACTTACTCATCCATGTGCATTGCTTCTCTATTAATAATAGTCATGAAATAGATTCAGCCTACATAACCATCAACTGAGGAATAATGAAAATATGATACCTAAATACTATGGAAGTCTATTCAGGTGTAAAGAAAAATGAAATTCTCAACTAAATAGATGAAGCTGGAAATAATCATCCTAAGATAACTCAGACCAGAAAGACAAATACCACATGCTCTCCTTCATGTGTGGATGTTAGCTCTGACTTTTTAGATATCTGTGTTTTGAATGCTTATAAAATTCAGAAAACAAGTAAAATAACATTGGGTAGGACAATGGGGGTGGGGTTCGAGGGAAGGGGAAAAGAAGAGTGGAACAGGGATGGTTGAATGGAGTGGATTATGAGAAGAAAAAGTAGAGAAATGTTGATGGAGAGGGATGGATAATACGAAAAAAACCTTTGAAAAAGGCACATGAAAACTGATCATTGTAGAAGTTTCCTAATATACATACATACATACATACGCACATATAAAAACAGTTTAAATGCTATTACCCTAGAACAGATAGATGATTCCTCTTTCAGACAACATAGTCTAACAAAAAGATCAGTTTGGTTATGGGTTACCTCTTTTTGAGTTAATGAGATTCTATAGAAATATGCCCCTGCTCAAACACTAGTGGCTGTTGACACTACTATTGATTACTCTCCTTAACTTGGTGGCTATATCCTATTGCTGAACAGGCTATGTACTTGAGACATAAGACATGGAAAATTAAGCAGATTCTGACCTGGAAGCTTCATACCTATTAGGTAGCATGCTGCTGGGGAAGAAAAGTAATCAATGGTCTTACCCACCTGTGAACCCTGAAAGCTACAATAACTGCTTTCCTTGGAAAGATATGCACACTGATAAAATAGTGGCATGAATGTTGTGGGAGTAACCAACCACTTTCTGATTGGATTTAAAGCCCACTAAAAACTGGTTTCTGGTACCATTACCTGGGCCAAAACCTTATGGCTGACTAGATCAAAGGCCCTAGGGGAGAACCTAATATAATTATTCTTTTAATTAGAAATAGTAATAAAGTGCCCCATACATTTTTATTTTCATATTCATATATTAGTGTGTTTCTCAACCCTCATCAGAGATGCTTCTTTTGGCAGTAGATGATGATTAGTAAAGAGACCCACAGCTGTCAATGTGAAAAGAATAAGATACTATGCAATCAGTGTTTAGCCCTAAATAGGATACTTACATCACACCCCCTTGTCCCCAAGGCTCAGGAATCATAATGGAAGAGGGGGGCAGAAAGTTTGACAGAACCAGAGGAGTGGATATCTTCAATGAAACAGTGTTTGGTGGATATGACAGAGCCATTGCAAACATGAACACAAAGCAGCTATAACTACATATACAAGACATGAACACTAACACAATAATCAAAATTTAAACATGGATGGGAGAAGGACTGATGAAGTTCCACCTCTAGCTGAGGAGCCATTGGTAACTGATGGGTTCTGGTAAATCAAGAGTCAGCTTTTTTTGCTACCCTTCCTCAAGTAGATTGTTCTACACCCATGCACATGCAAACAACAGTAGTCAGCCATAATCAGAGGGGCTTCTCTTTGCAATGAATAGTAGTGAATGCAAAAACTCCTGGCTGCTTAAGTCTCTATGAATAAGTCACTGTTGAATGCTCATCCCTAAACAGGGCATTTGTATATTAAGGCTTGAGGAATGCAAGCCAAAGAAGGGAAGAATATAGTAATCTGGTTGTTAGGGAGAAGGTTTATGGAACATCATCTTCAGACTGTAACAAAGCCATTTTAATCATGAGTTCACGGCTGCTGGAGTTATTGGCATTGAGCCTGTATATGACTGTGTCTGTTAAGAGTTCACCACCAGTGGGAAAAGGTACCTCTGGCCCCACCTCTCTATGATGAGCTATTGGCTATTGATGGATGTTGAAGGAGGTAAAGTCATTGTCTTTATTTGTCTACCCATTGGTGAGGTCATCAGGCTCCAGGAGTCACACACCCATGGTCACAAAAATGGACCTAGTTCAACTCAGCCAGTCACAAAACAAAAGCACATAAATATGAGAAATGGACTTTTAGAAATGACAGTGGGGCTTGAAAGTGTAGGAGGTAAATAGAAAAGAATAGAAGGTGAGAGTAATCAGAATGCATTATATACATGTAGGAAATTATTGAATAATTTTAAAGACTTTTTAAGTAAATTAATTTACAAAATTTAAACGTGTGTTGAAGTGCTAACCTTCAGTACATCAGAGTGCTGCTATGTTTGGACATGGTGTCTTTAAAGAGGACATAAAGGTTAAAGCATGCCATTGAAGAATGCCGAAATCTACCATGATTGGTATATTTACAGGAAGAGGAGACTAGAATCCATTAGAGGTAGACAGTAAGGTTGTACTGTGAAGATGGTAGCCGATGAGCCAAGGACCGTAGTGTTAGGATAAATCAGCACTACTGACACCTAATATTAGACGTCTCACCTTCAGAACTGAGGGAAAACAAGTCTCTCTTGTTTAAGACACAGCATGTGTCTTTCTCATGGTTACCTTAGTGGACTAAGGATAATACTTATTTTTACAAAGTAACATTAAATAGCTATCATTAAATAATATCACATAGGGCTTTGTCCAAGATACCTAAACCTTGAAAAAAGCTGTATGCCTGGCTCAGGATTAAACAATAGGAATCATATTTATAGCTTTCATCCTATCTACAATGTCATTGTCTACTCTCATAATGCAATAAGCTAGGGTATAGATGAAATTCTAAATGGTCTTATTAAATAAGAAACACAGAGCCAAATGTAGAGTTTAAAGCCCAAGAGATCAGAGCCTTTAGCTTAACACTTGCTGCTGTCCTTCCCCTGAGAGAGACCTTCTCCTGTGTGACCTGTCTTTTTATTGCCTTTCTGTTCTACCTTCTCATTGGCTCTAAACCCAACCACATGATTTCCTTGTCACTGCCTGTCTATACAGATCTCCAGGTCTCTATGGTTAATACTGGGATTAAAGGTTAGGGTCACCGTTTGGCTGTGTCCTTGACTATGCATAAACTCTGCCTGCCGTGTGATCGGATTAAGGGTGTGTGCCACCACTGTCAGACTTCTGCTAAATGGCTTGCTTTTAGCTCTGATCCCCAGGCAACTTTATTTATTAACATACAAATAAAATCACATTTCAGCACAAATAAAATATCACCATACTAGGAAATGAAATACATGGAATTGGTCACCAGCTTTATTAAATTCTTTTTTGTGCTCTGTGGCCTTTAGGAGATGAAGAACAAAATCTTCGATCATGGGGCTAGAGAGATGGCTTAGCAGTTAAGAGAATAGGCTGCTGTTGCAGAGGACTGGATTTTTGAGCCCCAGTACTCACATGGTAGCTCACATCTGTCTATAACTCCAAGTCCAGGGAACCTAACACTTTCTTCTGGCCTCCACACACACCAGGCACACAAATGGTGTGCAGACATACCTACAGTGAAATACCAAACATTAGAAACCATCTTGGGTAGTGTACACAGACTAATGCTATGACTATTTCTTAAAATACTATGCATCCAAGCACAGGATTCTAAAGCTCAATCAGAGGCTTTGAAGCCATTGCTCTCAGCAGATCACAGCTGATATTATTTCATCCCTCCCCTTTTAAAAGCAATAGTTGAAGGGATTAATTTCCCAAATTGTAACCCACCAAATCATCATGTTTTTACTTGTGACAGTAATGAACAAGTACAGTCAGGTTTTAAAGAATGTGCCTAACCTTACCACTGATTTTAGGATGAACTGGAAGAACAAAAGAATTCTGTAACATGGACTCCCCACACTATTCAGTAGATAATGGGCATGCTGACTGCTAACTAGAGCAGAAACAGAATTTTGACATATTTTAAAAGACAGAGGACTGGCTTTTAAATGAACTTTTGGGAGTTTGAAATTTAAAATGTGGCCTGGTATGTCCCTGTATAGTATGTATCAATGGCTGTTTAGTGAACAATTGAGGGTCACCTTGTGACCTCAGCTCATTTGCTGGAGGTCCCCCAATACACCTTGACTAGTGATCTTCCATTCACACTACTAAGGCTCTCATATTGTTCCATGATTTCTGTTTGTTTGTTTGTTTGTCTGTCTGTTTAGTTGGTTGGTTGTTTTTTGTTTTGGTTTGGTTTTTAGTTTTCTTTAAATAAGAGAAAACTCACCCAGAGGCCTCTGTGCAGACTGGCATTCCAGCTCACTTGTTTTGGATAATATTTTTTTAACCTTATTTAACCTTGGAGATTCACCCTACAAACTTCTTCAATGGAGATTTCCTTGCATGTGAAATGACCAATTTTGATTTTAAAATGTCATCATATCCTTGTATCCTTGTCAACTGATAATTTTCTGAAGAAATTTAGTTTGAGTGTTCTTTCTTTCTCTTTTGTATCAAAAGACTCCCTTTAAGCAACGTTGTTATTCTTCCTCTCTCAATAATGAGCCAAATTTAGCCACACATCATAATTACGTGTGTGTATGTGTGTGTGTGTGCGTGTGTGTGTGTGTGTGTGTGTGTGTGTATGTGTGTGTGTGAAAAAGAGAGAGAGAGAGACAGTTTTGAAGAACTCCCTCATGTTTCTCCACATTTTTTGGACTGTTTATTTACTACATTCAGTTCTGAAACTTCAACCCTGGTAGGAGCACACACTGCAGAGACAGAATGATCAGAGACTGCAAAGAGAACAGACCCTTGAGTACTGCTCTGTAGGAGGCTGCAGGTTCACTGGCCCTTTGGGAAAGTCAGTCCTCTTTGGCTAGCACATAGTGAGACACAGTATTCTTCAAATTTCCAACTTTAACACTATAGCAGTAATTTGTGTTCCACTCTGTATATTCCCTCCCCCCCCCAAAAAAATGTGACTGAAAAAGAAGTTTAGAATGTCCACAGTTTATAGGATCTAAAAACCAGGATCAGAGTCAAGCCAGGTAGCTCATGGCTGCAACACCAGTACTTCAGAGGTTTTGGTCAGAGAATTACAGCAGCTTTCAGGCCAGCCTTGTGGACACAGGGAGAGTCTGTGCCAAAAGGGAAAAAAATGAAAGAAGAATCCGGAACAATAGTCACATGAACAGAAAGGTGTTTGGCAACATGAAGGGTACTGTTTTTCAAAGAAAGAATATTTACAAACACAATAAATTTCAGTCATCAACCCAGTAAGATTTTGAAAGCGGGCAAGACATTTAGTGTTGAATTGAAAATGACCGTAGGTATTAATCAAGTTTCCATAAACACCAAGTATTCCCTTCTTTCTTCGTGGGTTCTCAAAAGCATGTGTAGATATCTGAGGGACCAAATTCGTGAAACAAAACTGCCAGTGAGAAAGCCTCCTGTAACCCTGTAACGGATGTCTTGTCACTGTGCCAAGTCCAAAGCCACTGCTTGTTGAGTTCGGGTTTACTCTTCCTTTTTTGCAGCTACATCCTGACAATTGTGTATGTTCAACACAATGTTTCTAAAATATCTCCCAGGCTAGGTTCTTGCCTGGGTAGTGGCTGGTAGGGGAAAAAGAACTTAATTCTCCTTAGCTAATGACTATAGTGTCCGTGTCTACCTGCCCCAGACATCTTCCTCCATGCCCACAGCAGCAACTGTTTCTGGCCTCCAACTTCCTCCTGCATTTCCAGAAGCAGGCTCATTTACCATGGCTAGGGATTGGAGGATAAAGAGGCAGCGCTCCCTAAGTCAGCTGTCTGAGGCTTAAGCATGTTAGCCCTTTCCCTCAGGCTTTTGGCCTAGTAACAGCTATGGTCCTGCTACGCCCAGGTCTTCCCCAGATCTCACACAGGTCTGGAAGCATGATGCAGGACTTGGAGGCCATGATGGGAACATACAGGCCTAGTGGCAGTGCTAACATACAGCATTGTTTTCAGCTTTTTATTTTGGTGACCCTAGCTTCTGGCCTTGCTGCAGAGTAGAAAATCTTTGCATCCTACGCTTTCTGGCAGCTATGACTGACTGTTCTGACCTCTGACAGTTCTTTACAACCGATGAAGCAATCACTCTAGGGAAAACCTTAGCGTTTTTCTGTTTTGCTAACATGTTACTGTTAGAGCTGTTTTAATTAGACAAAAGATATTAATGATCTCTCTGAATTAAGGTTACAGAATAATTTATAAAAAGTGTATCTTGGACATATAGAAACAGATTAACACTTTTAGATTGTAAGTTATACAAAAAGCTTTTAAAAGAAACACTCATATTAAAATGCAATAAATTAAATAAATATGCAATAAATTACATAAATATTAAATAAATCAAATTAATATGTAATAAATATGTAATAATATTTTTGTGATATATTTTCACTTTCTTTTAGCTTTAGCATACTCAAAACCTGATTTAAAATTTTGGAATAGGATTTTTTAATGTAATAAAGCTTTAGAATTCTGCAGGATTAGTACCACTTAAATGATTGTCATAGTTAGATTCAGGTATCAAGAACACACAAACCTAGAGTCACCTGGAAAGAGGAACCTCAACTGAAAAGCCGCCTGGTCAAGATTAGCCCGGATCTGTCTCTGAGGTATTTTCTTTTTTATTTAAATTTTCACACAATCTATTTCAATCACATTTTCCTTTCCTCCTACTCCTCCCTGGTGCTTTCCACCACCTGCATACCCACCCAACATCATGTTCTCTCTCTCTTTGTCTCTCTGTCTGTCTGTCTCTCTCTCTCTCTCTCTCTCTCTGTGTCTCAAAAAATATCAAAACAAACAAATGACAAAAAAATGAAACAAACAAACAAACAAAAAATAAAGAGTACGTTTTCTGTTGGCCACCTACTCCAGAGCATGATGTCTTCCCTGGAGTGTGGTTGACATACCTAGCTACCTATCGCCACTTCATTGAAGAAAATGATTTTTTACCTATCCCAGCAGGTGTCAGTAACAAATAGCTTCTTGGTTAGGAATGGAATTTCGTTTCCACTCCCCACTCTTCTGCTGCGATTGTCTCCGTCTTGAACTTGTGTATGCTGTCACAGTCTCTGTGAGTTCAGATATAGGAGGGCAACCAGGTGTAGGAGGTACTATTCCTAGGAAGGTAGATCTGGCCTATATAAGAAAGGTTGCTGAGTTGCTAGAGAAAAACAAGGCAGTAGGCAGCTTTCCTTCATGGTCTCTGTTTCAGTTCGTGCCTCCAGGTATCTGCCTTGAGCTCCTGTTATGGCTTCTGTAGATGATAGACTGTATCCTGTAAGACAAACACACCCTTTCCTCCCTGAAATTGTTTTTTGGTCAATGATTTATTACAGCAACAGAGAAGAAAAATAATGCAGAAATTGGTACCAGAAGCATGGAATATTGCTGTGATGGCTTTGACCGTCATGTTGTTTGGGGAGGATTGTGGAAGGATTTTTGGAGCTTTAGACAGGAGAAGCTGTTGAGTGTTTAAAGCTTATTGGGCTGTTCTGAGGAAGTTTGGAAGACAAGAATGCTAAGAGAAATGCAGACATCAAAGACCTGTTTTGTGAAGTTTCAGAAGGAAGTTAGCTCTCTATCAAGCTGTTTATGTTATATTTTAAACTGAGAATCTGTGGAAGTGAAACCTTCTGTGCTTTACTGGGACAAAGCACAGAAGATGGACACTAGATACCTGGGGCTGAAAAAAATCAGTTATGATTAATAAGATACTAGTGTCATTGAGGTGAAATCTTCCAGGAAGTGTTTCTGCCCAGTCAACAAATAGAAGTTGTGGTTGAAGGTAAGAGGTAGAGGCTAGGCTGCACCTCAAGCAGGTAGCCAAAGTTATTAATGCATTAGTGTCTCTATATGGCTCTGGCTTTGAAGGTGTGAACAGATCATGAGGAAAAGCTGAGGTGTAGCACTGTGTAGCAGGGTCAGAATATCCCTGAAGGGAAGCCAAGAGATGCCAATGATGAAGGCATAGGCTCAGCTGCAGTAGAAATTCCAGGATTGAAAGGGACATGGAGAGAAGTTGACACTTGGCACCACATGGCAGGATTGGAATCCCCAAAGAGTGACCAAGTGGCCATTGATGAAGATGCATCACAGTTGAAGTAGAGATTCCAGCATATTGAAGATACCAAGGCCACAGGACAACCACTATGGAGAACAGCAGGTGGGGAATTGAAGGCCTGAGCTTACCAAGAAAGCTCTATGTGTTATACATGACAGAGCTGGCAAGGTGCAATTGCCCAATCCTTTTGGAGCCTGGAAGTTCATGAAGGAGTGCCAGATGTTAGACACTAAAGTTTTTACACTGTCAGAGTGTGGGGTGATTTTGATTTTATTTAAACTATGATGTTAACACAAAATTATGGGGACAAATAGTAAAGAGGAATTTATGTGTCAAAATGATGATTTTTGCTTTATATGGTTTACAAGGGGTAGAACGCCATAGTTTTAGATGTCAACTTGACACAAACCTTCAGTAACCTGGGAAGAGTGAACATTAGCTGAAGAATTGTCTTGATCAGTTTTACCTGTGTCGGTGTTTATGGGACACTTTCCTACTGTAAATGGTATAAGAGGACCCATCCCACTGTGTGCAATGCCATACCTCGGCAAGTAGATTTGGGTTACATAAGAGAAGTAATTGACAAGGAGTGAGAGCTAGACTTATCTGTGTGAAAAAGAATACATTTTTAGAATGCAGTTAGAAATAATGATGGTCTAGGAAAGTGGCAGTGTTAGGTTCTCCTCTAGAGTCAATTATATCTCCAACTGCAGATAATTAAGCTCACAGTACCAGGCAAATACCCTCCTATTGATCGGGTCTTTAGTCAAATTAGACAAATATTGGTTAACCCCATACTATAAATGCCATTATTGAACCCTTGTGGTTATCCTTACTAGGTAATCATTGTTGTAGTTCATAGCTTTTACAGCTGAATAAGGCTTTTAATTGCCCCCCCCAGGTAGCTTGCATGATGAAAACTAGTACTCAGAGAGGATCAAAGAAGTTTATTTTGAAAGCAAATGGAGACTATTACAGAAATCCACTATTGGTGAAATTATTAAGGCCACTCCACATAGTTAAAAGGGAGATTTATTTAGTGGCGTAACTTACAAATGAAGGGATAGGTAGGTTGCAGGGTCTGGGAAAGATGCAGCGCAGTCCGGCGGTGTTCTCTGGAGAACTCTGCTTGGTCTACCTCCAGCGTCCAGGGTCCAGGAACCAAGAGAAGGCAATGCATCCGGATCTCGGGTCTTCAGAGCCCTCTCTTGGTCCTGCCTTGTAGGTGTGATAGTTACCAAAGCCTCAATGGGGGTTGGAACTTCCAGACCAAAGCTGGAATGGCTACCCACTACAATCCACAACCGGTAAAAATGCATAAAATGACAGTGTTGGGATGCCCAACCCCAGGTAACATATTTATAACATCATTCTTGAAATAGGGGTCAAGGAACATCTCAGATGATGGTAAGATTAAGAGCCAGAGGACCAGGAACTCTCCTGTAACTACTAGTCTTCTAGATATGATGGGGAAACTGCACCTATAAAATCCTAACCAGAAAAAGCCCAGGGCCAGATGGTTTTAACACAGAATATTACCAGACTTTCAGAGAAGAGTTAATGTCAATATTCATCAAATTATTCCACAAAATGGAAACAGAAGGAATTCATCTTATGAGGCCACAGTTACCCTGATACTCAAACCACACAAAAATCCTACAAAGAAAGAGAATTACAGACCAATTTCCCTTATAAACATAGATGCTGTAGTAATTTGAATGCAGTGGCCCTGTAATCTCATAGGGAGTGCTACTATTAAGAAATATGGCTTTCTTGGAGTTTGTGTGGCCTTGGTGAAGGAAGTATGTCACTGTGTGAGCAGGATTTGAGGTTTCCTATGCTCAGGATAACATCCCTTGTCTCAGTCGACTTCCTATTGCCTGCATGATGTAGGACTCTCAGCTACTACTTCAGCACCATTTCTGCCTGCACACTGCCATGCTCCTCATCATGATGATAATGAACTGAACCTCTGAAACTGTAAACTAGTTCCCCCACACACACACCACTGAAAAAATGCCTTCCTTTGTAAGAGTTGCTGTGGTCATGGTGCTTCTTTACACCAATAGAAACCCTAACTAAGACAGATGTAAAAATACTCAGTAAAATATTTGCAAAACAAATCTAAGAACATATCAAAAAGATTATCCATCATGACCAAGTGTGCTTTATCCCAGGGATTCAGGGATGGTTCAATATATGAAATCCAATAAAGGTAATCTACCATATAAACAAACTTAAAGACAAAAACCACATGATCACATTAGATGCAGAAAAGGCCACCTTTGACAATATCCAACAACCCCTTAATGATAAAGGTACTGGAGAGATTAGGGATACAAGTGCCATACCCTAAACATCATAAAGGTGGTTTACAGCAAGCCTATAACCAACATAAAATTAAATGCAGAGAAACTCAAAGCAATTCTACTAAAATCAGGAACAAGACAAGGTTGTCCACTCTTTCCATATCTATTCAACTGAGTACTTAGCTAGAGCAATAAAACAAAGGAGATCATGGGAATGCAAATTGGATGAAAGAAGTGAAGCATCACTATTTGCAGATGATATGATAGTACACATAAGTGACCCTTAAAATTCTACCAGGGAACTCCTACAGTTGATAAACACTTTTAACAAAGTTACTAGATACAAAATTAACTCAAAATATCAGTAGCCCTCCTCTGCACAAATGACAAATGGACTGAGAAAGAAATCAGGAAAGCAACACCCCTCACAATAGCCTGAAATAATTTAAATATCTTGATGTAACTCCCACCAAGCAAGTGGAAGACCAGTATGATGAAAAAAACAAACTTCAAGTCTTTGAAGAAAGAAATTGAAGAAGATATCAATAGATGGAAAGATCTCCTGTGTTCACGTGAGGTAGCATAGTAAAAATGGCTGTCCTACCAAAAGCAATATAAAGATTCAATGCCATCCCTATCGAAATCCCAACATAATTCTTTACAGTCTTTGAAATAACATTTCTCAACTTCATATGAAAAGACAAAACCTCAGGACAGCTAAAACATCCTGAACAATAAAGGAACTACTGGAGTTCTCACCATTCCCAATTTCAAGGTGTACTACAGAGCTATAGTAATAAAAACTGTGTGGTATGGGCATAAAAACAGACAGGTTGATCAATGGAATTGAATTGAAGATACAGACATAAATCTACACACAAATGGACATGTGATTTTTTATAAAGAAGCCAGAAGTACACACTGAAAAGAAAAAATAAAGACAGCATCTCCAACAAATGGTGCTGGTCAAACTAGGTGTCTGAATATAGAATAATAAAAATAAATCCATAATTATCACTAGTGCTACACAAAACTCAAGTCCAAGTATATCAAAGACCTTAACATAAATCCTCATACACTGAATCTGATAGAAGAGAAAGTGGAGAATAACCTTGGATATATGGCATGGGAGAAAACCTTCTAAATAGAACACTGATAGCTCAGGCAATAAGATCAACAATTAATAAATGAGACCTTATGAAACTGAAAGGCTCCTATAAGACAAAGACACTGTCAACCAGACAAAGCAGCAGCCTACAGAATGGGAAAAGACATTTACCTACTCCACATCTGATAGAGGACTAATATCCAAAATAAATGAAGAACTCAAGAAGCTAGATATCAGAAAACCAAAGAATCCAATTTTAAAATTCAGAATAGAGCTAATCAGAGAATTCTCAACAGAAGAATCTCATATGTCTGGGAAACACTTAAAGGAATGTTGAACATTATTAGTCATTAGGGAAATACAAATCAAAACTACTTTGAGATTCCATCTCAAGCCTGTCAGAATGGCTAAGATAAATAACACAAGAAACAGCTAATGCTGATGAGGATGTGGAGCAAGGGAAACATTCCTACGCTGCTGTTGGGAGCGAAAACTTGTACAACCATTACAGAAATCAATATGGCAATTTCCCAGAAAGATGGGAATCAATCTACCTCAAATTCAGCTATGCCACTCCTAGGTATATACCCAAAGGATGCCCCATCCTACCACAAGGACACTTGCTCACCATGTTCATTATGGCTTTAATCATAATAGCCAGAAACTAGAAACAGCCTAGGTATCCCTCAAAGGAAGAATGAATAAAGAAAATGTGGTACATTTACACAGTGGAGTATATGACTTGGTTGTCAAAAAAAATGACATCATGAAATTTGTAGGCAAATAGATAGAACTAGAAAAAAATCATCCTGAGTAAGGTAACACAAACACAAAAAGATAAATATGGGATTTGTTTGCTTATAAGTGGATATTACCTGTTAAATAAATGATAACCAAGGTTCAATCCATAGAATCAGAAAGACTAGGTTACGAGGTTACGAAGAGGGGTCTAGCATGTATGGGGGGAAACATGGATCTCCCTGGGAGTGGAAAATAGAATGGATTTTAGAGGTTGACTGGAGGTGAGTGGGGATGGGAACAGGGGTATCATATGGGGGAAGGAGATGGGAGAGAGAGAGAGAGAGAGAGGAGGGGGGATATGGCTGAAATTGGGGGGCATTTGAGGGGTGGTATGGAAACCTAGTGAAGTAGAAACTTCCTGGAATCTATGAACGTGTTCCTGATGAGCACTTCCAGTAATGGGTCATATGGAGTCTCATTTGGCCACCTGTTGTCACCAGGGGAGGTTTCCAAAAATGAACTAGGTTGCATTCAATTCAGTTGCTGTGGCAAGTGGGGAGGGAGAGGCTATGGGAATTTCCAAACAACCCAGGCTGAGGCTAAAACAAATGGTTGCTCTCCACAAACAGAAAGTGGGCCCTGTGGTAATTTGAATGGAAATGGCCCCCATAGGCTCATAGGGTGTGGCACTTTTATACTCAGTCAGCAGGAGATATCATATATATATATATATATGTGTGTGTGTGTGTGTGTGTGTGTGTGTGTGTGTGTGTGTACTTATTTTAAAAAGAGGTCCTGAATTTGGAAGGACATGGGGGGAACAAGGAAGGAGCTGGAGGAGCCTAGGGAAAGGCAGAAATGATGTAAGTGCAATAATAGAGTATGCATGTGAGAAATTCTCAAAAAAATAAAAATATAAACTAATCAGAATAAAAAACCTAAAAAAAAAAAGAAGAGAAATGTAGCTGGTTGAGCAAATCAGGAAGCTGTGTTCCTCCAGAGTCTCTGCTTCATTTCCTGCTTCAGATTTCTGCCTTGAGTCCTTGCCTTCTCTGTAACCTTAGATTGTAACCTGCAAGCTAAATAAACAATACTTTCTTCCCCTAAATTGGTTAAGGTTGGAGGTTTTCACAGCAACAGAGGAATGAAACACTACAGTGATAGAAACATTGAAGTCTACTTTATCGTTGGTACCTGAAAACTAGCACTCGTATCTGCAGGCATAGCAAGTTCAGCAGGCAAGGATATTCAAAGCATCTTTGCTTTGAATCACAAATTACACATCCTCTGCCAGTATGTAAAACAAAGAAGAAAATGTGCAAAATTTTGAGCCTACCTCTTCTTATAGAGGGAAAAAAATAAATACGTTTTAGCACTACCGTCGTGTTAATGCTCTATTGCTGTGAAGAGACACCATGACCAAGCCAATTCTTATAAAGGAAAGCATTTAACATAGGCTTATTTACAGTTTCAGGTTCGTTATCACCATGGTGTGGGGCATGGCACAATGCACAATGCAGACGGGGATGGTGCTGGAGAGGTAGATGTGAGCTTTATGTTCTGATCCTAAGACAGCAGGCAAAGAGAGAGACAATGGGCCTAGCACGCATGTGCTTTTGAAACCTCAAAGCCCACCCCCAGAGCAGGACTCCTACAACAAGGCCACACCTCCTAATCCTTCCAAACAGTTCATCAACTGGGCACAAAGCACCCAAGCCTATGAATCTATGGAGAACAATCTCAATCAAACCACACAACCTTTGAGAAGCCCATATACTCCTTGCTTCATATAGTATTTAAGTTCCTTAGTTTAGCTGTTTGAGGTTGTCGAATCACTTTCTCCATTCTACTTGAAACATGGAGAACAGTCCTTAGGGAGCCTTTAGTACAGTTCAGGATTTGAACCAGGTTCTTCTGCCTCCAATCCCTGTACTTTTCCGCTTACACGTACCTAGCCTAGTTTGTGCTCAGTGTAATGATTATATCAAAGAATAAGTCGTTCTTATTGCCAGTGTGATTTCTGTCACTTTTTCCAGAAAACTCTAATTTATATCTGTTTATACAGTGTTGATGTCTCATCTTCCTTCTCTACTTTCTCGCTCTCTCCTTCTCCACCGTCTCACTCTCTCTTCATTCATTATCAAAATATTTAGATGTAAAATTTATGGAAAGTTCTACAATCGTGTTAATGTAAAGCAATTATGTTTAATTCATATTATATACAGCATTAGTTGTAAAGATTTATGTGTTTATATAGATATATATACTTACTATCAATTCATTTATCAGTAACAACATAGTATAGTGTTCATGTATCATAACATTGTAGTTTCCATGACCTATATTAGCTCCTTCATGACCAACCTCACACCAACCTCATTTATTTTTCACTGGCATATAACATGAATTATGATTTTAATTAAGATTACCAATTAAATTCTCATTTGCATCTCAACAAACATTTTATTTAATATCAGTTATTTAGAAATGTTTTATCGCATATCCTTTTCAGAATGTCGGGCATATTAGTATGTGTCTTTAAACTTGTTTTAGGAGTCTAATGACAGCTTTAGCTTTGTCATGAACTCTGTTACTATTCCTCTTGCTTAGAATAACAAATTATTAGGGCTGGTGAGATAGCTCAGTGGATAAAGGTGCTTGCCATCCACCTTAATGACCTGAGTTTGTTCCCAGAGACTTACAGAGTAGAAGATGAAAAACAACTGCCCCCACACATGTGTGCATGTACACACACACACACACACACACACACACACACACACACACACACACGAGAGAGAGTAAATAAAATGTAACCAAAAAAAGCTCTTGCATGTGTGCGGTATAGGTGGATCTTCACATGGGTGTCTACATGCGTACATGCTGGCACATGTGTACATGCTGGCACATGTGTACATGCAAGTAGATACACACTTGTGGAGATGGGCTTTGGGTATCTTCTATTTTGTTTATGAGACAGAATTCCTCACTGAACATAAAATTCTCTGATTCAAGTAAACTGATTGGCTACTGAGCTCAGGGAATTTCCTGTCTACACCACCAACCCCTACACTGGAGTTGCAGATGCACAGGGTTGTGTAACCAGCTTTTTACATGGGTGACAGGCAGGGTTGGGTAAACAGCTTTGTACATGGGTGACAGGGACCAAACTCGGGCCCTCATTCTGACAGAGTAGATACCTTACCAACTGAGTCATCTTCCCCGACCCTAAAATAGCAAACAGTTTTTTATTATTTGTTGACAACCCATTTCAACTTTAAAAATCTTGAACCTTTGAAAAGATAACATCATTGCAATCTAAAATGTTGAAATATTGCAAGGATTTCTACCTAATTTAGTTTCAGTGTCTGAGAGGTGCTTAAAAAGTCTCAAAATGGCAAGAGGTGAGTTGATATGCATTAATACCCTGTGTTTGCTTGAAATGTGAGGAATCCCCACAAGACAAAGTATCAGGAAGTTTCTATACAGGGAACATGTTGAATTTAGAGGAACATGAAGCAAAGATGTGGAGTTTATAATCTAGATTGAAAGGTAGATTCTGAGTCACCATCGGGCCATTTTAGTACATTTCTCAATACTTACAGAATGTTCACAAAAATGTCAAAGGAACACCTCAAGTAACTAAAGCAGGATGTTCTCTGCAAAAGGAATCATCCCATCTAAGACTTCTTAGGACCCCTTCGGTCATCACATAGAACCACCATTAAGTGTCTCATTCCGGGTATCACATTCCTCTCCAAAGCCATATCCATTTGGTACTTGATCTTCTAAGATATTATCCCTTTAAGATTTGAGTCAGTCTAGACTAGTTTATCAACTAACCATAAATAAAAATGCCACAATTTTGGTAATCTAAAAACATACTACCTAACTTGTCATTACTACTTAAGTTTCACACTATCAGTCACAGTTTCAGAATTGTGTGTCAAGGGGCATGAGTCACACAGTAAATCTTATAATTACTTTAATAAACCTCCATTCCAGTAACAGCTGATGCCAGTTTCTGAAACAACTAAGATTAATTCTAGGTCAACTGTAATTAGCCATTTGTGTTGAAGGTCTATAAAAAGTTATAGGGATCTTAGCAGTTTATAATTATTTAATAGGCTATTGAGTGCAGAGATCCCTAATTCCTAGAATTTGTTCAAAGACCCAAAATGGAAGGAAAAAAAAGATGAAACCACTCATTGTAAAGAGATTCACCAATAATTAGTGCTGTAGAACTTGCCCCAGATTTTATTTTAAAATATGGTCATTAAGCCCATTTGCATTAAGCCCTAACTCCTTTCAATCCACAGAGGAAAAAGTTGAAATAATTAAGTTGAGATTTGCTCCAAGAAAATCAGAAATAGTCTGCAAAGAATAGGCTGTGACTTACTGCCCTCAGTTGATGTCACCGAGTCTCAAACTCGTCAAGGTGCCTGGTGTGTCATTAAAATTAAGTAAAGAAAGAGTGTTAATATAGACACTGAGACTTTTTCTGATCCAGAATTAGAAATCATATTCTGGGGATGTGGACAAGACTGAGCTGTCCTGTGGCTGAGGATATGAGCAAGGTTGTGCTATCCCATGCAGTCTCCTCCGGCACTGAGCATGTGGGACACATACTGAGAGCACAGGGTTAATAAGGGAGCTGTGAGGTTCCTCAAGGAGTCACTGGCATGGGAGAAGAACTATAAGGTATCTCTATTTGTGAAATTAAATGTTTAGTTAGCATATAAAGTAATGGGTTTCATTATGCCATTTTCATACATGTATATCATGCTGTGTTTTTATTCACCCCACTCTGTAGATGTAGCCAACCGTCTTATTAAATAAGAAACACAGAGCCAATGTAAAGATAAAAGCTCAAGAGGTCAGAGCTAAGAGCCTTACCCGCCTGCTGCAGCTAGCCTCTTCAGCCAAGAGACCTCTCCTAAAGAGAGCTACTTCCTGTCTGTCTTTAAATACACTTTCTGTTCTGCCTTCTCATTGGTTGTAAACCCAACCACATGACTGCCTCATCACTGCCTGTCTGTACAGACCTCCAGACACACATTGGAGCGTGTGTCTCCAATGCTGGCTGTATCCTTGAACACACAGAGATCTACCTAGCTCTGCCTACCAAGTGCTGGGATTAAAGGCGTACGCCTCCTTCAGCAAATCCTACCAGCTTTTGCTATGGCTGCTAATAACTCTGACCCCTAGGCAACTTTATTAACATACAAATAAAATCACATTTCAGTACAAATAAAATACCACTATACCTCCCCTCTTCTTTCTGATACAGAATGGAGGACAGGAAGAGAGTCTCTGACACTTATCACCAAACCCTACAGAGAGGCACAAAATGGCAAACCACCAGCTGCCCATGGAAGCACAGGAAGAAACTCAGCTGAGAGCATGGAGGCTCTCAAACGTCCAGGCCTGTGTAAACTGACCCGTGATGTGCCCAGTGAATGGGAGGCTGTATCTGCAGTGACATTATGCAGGTCTGTCCTACTGTTTGCGAGAGGAACATTTTCACCTGCTTTTCCTACTGGACATTCCCTGTACTAAATTTAAGCACTAAAATTTGTCACAGAAGCATAATTTCGACCTACATTTTATTAA
Organism: Peromyscus attwateri; assembly: GCA_902168425.1. Lineage (NCBI taxonomy): Eukaryota > Metazoa > Chordata > Mammalia > Rodentia > Cricetidae > Peromyscus > Peromyscus attwateri. The sequence continues at coordinate 53,458 of CABHPP010000273.1, read as the reverse complement.
AGAATGTGAGAAAGTGAATCTACCACCGACAAAGTGATCTGAACATGTTCATATTTGTAGTCAGCCCCAGTGAGGATGGTCACTCAAATGGTCATGAAGGTTCATGGCTGACTTCTGAACTATAGGGTTATTGCGCCAGACACTGTCCTGAAGAATGGGGGTTTATGGAGCCTAGCCTATGACCTGACACTTGAAGAAACGAACTCAAAAGTTGTGGGGCATCACTGAATGAACATTTACGCATCTGTCTGCATGTGTTTCTTCCACTCTTCATTATGCCCATAGGGACGAATCCTACAGGATATTCCCATGATAAGCCTGTGCAACTGGAAACTCTCAACGACAGATCCCTACAGCATGTTTCTGCTCTGATTATTTTCTTACATTGTTATTATGTCATCATCATCTTTACAGAGTTCTCCTTATCTGTCTCGTCATTGCTCCCCTAAAACTGACTTCCTGTCCTCATTTGGATAAATGTCCACAGCAACACTTAAATATCCCCAAATAAAACCCAGAGTATACAGTATTCTTTACCCTTCCTGCCCTCCGAGTCAACAAGTCATTAACCACCCCGCCCCTTAATAAGGAGGCCTTTTTTGGGCTTCTTCCATGAACCTTAGCAGGTCTTGCTTTTCTGGGTGACTGAAACAATCATTTTTTTTCCACTTTTTAAAATTGAAAATATTTTTTGATACAACATATTCTGATCATGGTTTCCCTTCTCTCATCTCCTTGCAGATCCTCCCCACATCCCCATCCACCCTACTCTGTGCCTTCTTTTTCTCTCTCTTTAGAAAACAAAAAGTCAGATTTAAAACAAAGAGCAAAATGTTTAGTAAGAAAAAGAAAACAAAGAACAAGCACAAGAAAACACACTCAAAAAAACCCATAAGACACAAGATAGGAAACCATAATATAGAAGCAAAAGACCAGCATTTAAAAAAAAAATATGTAGACAAAAACATCTACAAAAAAATACGATTGAGTTCACTTTTATTGGCCACCCACTGTTGGGCATGAGGCCTAGCCTTAAGTGTGATGTACATACCAAGTGGGAATCAATGGAAAAAAACTGATTTTTCCTGTGTGAGCAGTTACCAATTAGTTATAGCTTCTTGGTTAGGGATGGGAGCTCATTTTTTGCCTTAGGAAGAGCATCTTTTTTTTTTAACATGCCTGTGTGGCAGTGCAGAGAATTCTCAAAAGGCTAAAATAAATCTACCATGTAACCTAGCTAAATCACTCCTTGGTGTATGCTCAGAGGACTCGACGCCTTACTCCACAGGCGTTTGCATAGCTCTATGCAGTGCTGCTCTGTTCTCATCAGCTAGGAAATAGAAACAATGTAAATGTCTTTCAACAAATAAACAGATAATGAAAATTGGTATGTATACATAATAGAATATTATTAAGCTATAAAGAAAATAAAATCATGAAATTTACAGGTAAATGGACGGAACTAGAAAATATTCTTTTGAGTGAGATAAACCAGACCCAGAAAAATAAACACCACATATTCTCTATCCTTTGTGGGTTCTAGCACCAAATCTTCAGATATGGCCATGTAACCTGGAGAAGTCACAGAAACTAGGGACATTAAAAAAAAGAATTACAGCAGTGGGGGAAAAGTGCTAGAGAGGGAATAGCAGGATAGAGGTGATACCGAGAAATGGGAAAAATACTGTTGGGGGTAGGGAGAGGAGAGGGAAATTAACAGATGGAGAGTGAGTAAGGAGGAATAAATATCACTAAGGATGTCTGAAAAGGCCTTGAGATATCATACTAAAATATATTTATCTAAAATTATATATATATATAAAAAATGTTAAGTAATAGTCACCATTAGTCACCATTGTTGACTAACAATCCTTTCTGAACTCTGACCTCTGCATATCTGATGTGCTCATCCATGGCAGCTCAGTTATCCTGTATATGTGGAGTATATAGGCAACTACATGTGGCTATTGAAGGCATGGATCTTAGAGAGCTTACTAATGCCACTTTACTGAACTAATATAATTCCTAACTGCATTCTATTCTATTCCTTATACCATGGATAAGTAGTTCCCAAACCTCATCAAAGAAGCGTCATTTTGCTGAAAAAAAAAAAAAACTATCAATGATATAATAAAAATTTAATTCTAAAAAGTTACAAATAAAAAAACTGGTTGGGTGGCAAAGTAAGTCCAACTACTACTTGATGTGCAGTTAATATATTGAGTTTTATTCTAGGCATAAATATTGTAGAATTATCATGTGGAAACACCTCTCTCTCTCTCTCTCTCTCTCTCTCTCTCTCTCTCTCTCTCTCTC
>CABHPP010000273.1:0-51132 GCA_902168425.1 Peromyscus attwateri | reverse complement strand
TCTCTCTCTCTCTCTCTCTCTCTCTCTCTCTCTCTCTCTCTCTCTCTGTGTGTGTGTGTGTGTGTGTGTGTGTGTGTGTGAAATTTCTCCACCAAGGTGACCCTAAAATATAGTTAGTAATGCTTAAAGTGATAATTTTATTAAAAGTAAAGAATAAATGAGACAAATCTGTTCTGCTATGGGAAATAAGATATGAGCTCATTTGAATCAAGCATGCTATTGACAGTATGTGTTAAGAACATTAACAGTTTTGTATTTTGAAAATCTGTCAGTATTCTTAAAATAAACTTACCTTTTATTACATTCCTTTAAATATGTTTTTGCTTTCTCAGGATACCCTTAATATAATATCCACAGTCTCTATAGTAATTTGTAAAGATCATTTTTGTCATAAGTACAGGAATGCATAGTTTATAGATATATACAGTAATACTAGAAGAAAAGCCAACCACATATCTATCTATCTATCTATCTATCTATCCCCCATAATATATCTACCTATATTTATCAATACAGCTATGTATTTATCTATCATCTATCTAAATATCATTTGTCTGTCATCTACCTATTGAGTTATTTCTCTATGAAAATGAACAGCAGAGGGGTACATGTATGGAAGAGTGCCTGTAGAATGGCTATTTCCTATGATGGTGTTGAAGAAGGCCTTCTAAAGAAATACTTAAGAGACTGTATTGAAGAAACTGAGAGAAGGTGTGGAAATAAGAAATACTATTCTACATAAAAGACAACATAGACACTTTGCATTGCTACAGCAGTATTAGTGTTTTCTATTGCTATCATGAAATACATGGAACAAGGCATTTTACAATAGAAAGAAGTCTATTTGATGCTCACCTCTTGAGAGTCAAGAAAATAAAGGATCTGTACAGCTTTGGTGAGGACTGCCTTATCTAAGTCACAACACAGCTAGTGCTACCATATTGGAAAATAAGAGAGAGAACAGGTATGGAGAGGGAGGAAGACAGAGACCAGGCATGATCTCATCTGAGGTTATCCCCAAAGACTAAATCACTTCCTACTAGGCCTATCTCTTAAGAGTTACACCATTTCCAAACCTCACCACTCTTGGAAGGAAGCTTCCAACATGAACCTTTGGGAGCCAAACCATATCCAAACCATGGACACTAGGGAAGACAAGGTTCTATTCCATTACTGATGGAGACTTCATCTTCACAATAATGTAATAGAGATTACAAAATTCAAAGGTCATGATGGAGACTCCAGGCAGCATAGCCTTTCAGAGAGGACTGTGGTAATAAGCATATTCAGATGGAAAAGTAAACCAGAGCAGGCTAAGGTCTCCAGGGGAAAAAGTTCTGAGAGAGCCTGGAAGGTCCCAGAACCCCCTGGAAATGGAGATAGAAAAGACATATTTGAAGAATATGGACTCATTCTAAGCATTGCTTTAAATGTAGAGCACAGTTTACAAATTTATTTTTAACAGTATAGATCTGGTTTCTATAAGAAAAAACACTTAAAGTTGTAAAAAGTATCCATCAATATTAAATGGCTTTTTTTAATCTAAATAATGTCAAGTGTTTTCATTTGTGTTTTTCTCGGCTTACTGAATGAGTGGATCCTAGTAGGACATGAAGGGGTCCTAAGAATCTACACTTGCTGCTCATTCCCTAGGTGATGCTGAGGCTGCTGACTTAAGTACTGGACCTGGGAGCTACAGCACTGAGCCTTCTGAAAAGCCCTAGTGACTGGTGCTCAATACAGCTGCCCTGGGGCAGGCTGTCCCTCAACTCTTTAACAAACAACTGATGCGAAAACTTTTGTCTCTGAAAACAACTAAATATAAATTATCCCTAACCAATTTTAATTAAAATATAATTACACAAATTCTCCCTTCTCTCTCCTCCCTCCTATACCTCCCATGTCTGAACCCCATCCCAAATTCACAGCTTCCTCTTCTTTAATCACTGTTGCTACATATACAGATAAATAAGTCAACAACACATAAATACAACTTACCGAGTCTAATTAGTGTTTCCTGCATGCTTATGTTTCTAGGAGTGATCACTCCATATCGAATAATTAATCAGTGGGTTCATCCCTGGGGAAGGCTAATTCTCTCTCTTTCAGGAGTCATGAATTGCCTGTAGCTCTTCATTTAGGGGTGGGGCCTTGTGGAATCACCTCTATCTATACTAGAATGAGAACTGTTGTTGTAATTGTTTGTGTCTTGCTTAGGCAGCCATGTTGTCGAGGTGTCATTGGTGAAACTTCCCTGTCATTTCTAGGAAACACAATCTCACAGCAGGCTTTTTGGTCCTTTGACTTTTAGAATCCTTCTGTCCCTTATTCTATGAGTTTCCTCAGCCTTGGGTACAGGATCTGTGTTGCAGATGGATCAGTTGGGGCTGGGGACCCCATGATCAGTAGTTCTCTGCATTTTGAAAAGTTGTGGATTTCTGCAAATAAATATAGTCTCAATAAGCTACAAAAAGAAGTTTCTTTGATAAGAGATTAGAGTTTATTTGTAGGCATATGAATAAGTATTTAGAATAAAGTTAGGTATTATACTGGTTTACAAAAGTGGCCAGAATAGGCCCTCCCCTAAGGCCTATGCTCACTAGCCACATATAGTTGGCTAACTTCCAGTACCAGGCATGATTCCCCTTCTGTTAAGCAGACCTTAAGTGCAATTAAACAGACGTTGGTTACCATCAAGATGTAAAGACCCCTATTGCACCTTTAGGGATATCTTGCCATGCTGGTTATTCTTGTCTTTCATAAGTGTTACAGCTGGGTAGTACTATTGATTGTTTTCTGCCTTAGTGGTTTATATATTACCTTCCAGTACCTTGAGACCTAATCCTCAGGGAGGAGATTTTTGGTTCAGTTCCACTGAAACCTCTTAGTCCTATGTCCAAAGTGGGTAGTGTCTTCAACAATGGGGACTTACCTTCAACTTCTGGAAGATAACTAAGGACAAGAGCAATAGGCCACACTATTTAAACATTCTCTTGGATTCCCATGACCAATGGCTTGAAAGGAGGTTTGTTATGCTCGGCACTAGATTTTTTGTTAGATGATAGTGTACAAATCCTAGGAGGAGCATCACCAATCCAAATAGCTGAAGTATGTATGTGTGTTTGTATGTATGTGTACATATATGTGTGTGAGTGTGCATGTACATGTGCTGTGGATATCGCTCTGTATAAATAAAATGCTGATTGGCCAGTAGCCAGGCAGGAAGTATAGGCGGGACAAGCAGAGAAGAGAATTCTGGGAAGTGGAAGGCTGAAGCAGAGAGACGTTGCCAGCCACCATGTTGAGAAGCAACATGTTAAAACACCGGTAAGCCACGAGCCACGTGGTAACTTATAGATTAATAGAAATGGGTTAATTTAAGATATAAGAACAGTTCGCAAGAAGCCTGCCATGGCCATACAGTTTATAAGTAATGTAAGTCTCTGTGTGTTTACTTAATTGGGTCTGAGTGGCTGTGGGACTGGCGGGTGAGAGAGATTTGTCCTGACTGTGGGCCAGGCAGGAAAACTCTAGTTACATACCTGTGTATGTAAATTAGGTAAATATAAAATAATGATTCTATTATTTATCACATAATATAAAAATGCCTAGAGTGGAGATGGGAAACCAGAAACTCATCCATGGAGAGAAAAAAAGCACCTGAACTCTTTCAAACAGTACCTTCAACAGACTGCCTCAGTTTCCCCAGTCAGTTTCTGCCATCTGACTCTAAGTGTCTAATGATTTAATGACATCTCTGTCTGCTGCTGTCAGTTACTTTACTTGGAAGCTTCACCGAAGTGCACACATTGCTCACCTCAGGATTGTCTGTTAGGATCTCCAGCTGGATGCTTCATGAGAGCATTCCTCTTTGCTTTCAGCTGAATGTTATTAAGCCCCAACTAGTTGATGCTAACTTCTGCTTGCTCTCTCAGTTAGGCTATGGCAGTCATTTTAGGGGGATGTTTGAAGGACTGATTTGGAGATGCTTTACTATCGGTTTGTGTCTTCTCTCTATTTGCTGTTTTTTTTTCCCTTTATTTTGCTTGCTACGTATTTAATAGACCCACTCATTTGAAACTGAAAACATAGCTGTCATAGACTATGCTTCATAATCTGCAGAACATATATGCTCAAATCGGTAATGAGGTAGCTAAAAATGACTACTTAAATAAACCAGTTACATAAGAAGAAAAGGGCTAAATAGTGGGGTAGAAGAAGCACTCACCACCATCTATGAAGATGCTGTTTCAGATGCAACTGGAAAAAAGACACCAAGGTGTTTGGAGGTGAGAAGCAGGAAGGTGTGTACTCTGTAAACTTCATTTTGGTAGCTGTAGGCCAATTTCTTATCTAAAGGTAGGAATGGAGTTTCCTCACATTTTGGGTTTCACTGAGAAGAATTCCACCATATTTTTTTTTTGATGTATAAGAAACAGATAAAGTTGAAAGAGATACAGTTAGGTCAGTTCAACTTCCTGTTAGCATGTGAAAAAAAATGCTGTCTTATTTGTTTTCATTTTTCTTTTGTTGTTTTTTTTTGTTTGTTTGTTTGTTTTGTTTTGAAATGAGCTTCCTGATGCTGCTGCACTTCGAATTCCATTTCTGGAAAATTTCCAAAACCTTTCATCACCAGTACCTGCAGCTTCTTCCGGTTGAGGGACTCCTGGTTTATAGCAGGGACGTATTGGCAGGGTTTAGACTCTAAGCCTTTACCTACTGCCTATGACCAACAGGACTTTACAGCTCCAGCATGTACAGACCATGTACAAGCCAGCAAGTAGCATTGCTCCATGGTTTTTGCTTAAGTGCCTGCCTTGACTTCCCTCAGTGATGAACTATGACTGGAAGTATAAGCCAAATAAACCGTTTCCTCCCTTAAATTGCTTTTATTTAGAGTGTTATATCATGGCAGCAGACATCAAAACAAAATATTATTGCTTGGTGTCTTAGTTAGGGTTTCTTTTGCTGTGAAAAGACACTGTGACCACAGCAACTCTTATAAAGGAAAACATTTAATTGAAGGGGTGACTTACAGTTTCTGAGGTTCAGTCCATCATCATTATGGCAGGGAGCATGCTGGTGTGCAGGCAGATAAAGTGCTGACTACATCTTGATCAGAAGGAACAGGAAATGGACTCAGACATCCATCGGGCAGTGTCCTGAGCATAGGAAACCTCAAAGCCCACCCCTACAGTGACATGCTTCCTCCAAAAAGGCCATACCCACTCCAACAAAACCACACCTCCTAATAGTGCTATGCCCTATGAGCTTATGGAAGCCAATTACATTCAAACTACCACACTTGGTATGTTTTCACATGCTCAACACTCAAGGAAGAGCTAGGCACTGTGACCCTACTGTCCTGTCTTATTAATAAGGATGACTACTCTCCTGACTGCCAAGAGTAATTAATGCATACCTTCCATTTTTGTTATCCATGAAAACTAAATCACTGACACCTTCATAAGGATATTGTATTTGTTTAATACTGCTGATAAAAAATTAATGGTGTAAAATAATACAAATTTATTTTACCAAAGTTTTATCAGTTAGAAATCTGATACAGGTCTTACTGTCACAAGTTAAATATTTGTCTAGGCTGTTTCTTTATGTAGTCTCTGGGTGATGGGTCTTTGCCTTTTCCAGTTCTAGTGACTACCCATAATCCTTGGCTTGTTGCATCCTCTCTCCATCTTCAAAGTTAATTGTTCTGCTTCCTTTCTTATATTCCTCTACACATAGCTTGGGGGAGAGGGGGTCCTACACTGCCAGAGCCATGCCACCAGATGAAAAATCTGGATACAGATGATTGGTCCATCTTCAGATCTCTTACCGTAGTCACATCAATAGAGTACCTTTAGCCAGGCTGGGGTGGCATATTCACAGATCTCAGGGATTAGAAATAAACATCTTTAGGAGTTACTTTTGTAGAGTTCAGTGGCTGGATTAAGTGAATGCAGGCACTCAGAGTTAATCAATGCCCAGAGCTCCTCAGAGTGGCACTGCCAGTTCCCCTCTTTCAAGCATTGTGACATTCTTGTTATTTTGAACTGTTGTGGCTGCATCACAAGACTCCCGAGCAAGAACACCACAGAGCTGATATCCAATGCAAAACACACAGGGGTTTATTGATAACAAGCAAGCCCGGGCTTGGTCTGTGCCCAATATCCAACACAGTGGGTGGAGGAGGATAGTCCTGAGCTCTCAGGGTGAGGGATTTTTAAAAGAAAAATCTGCAAACAGGGTGGTACAAGTCTTGGCATCATATAATTGGGTGAGGGTATGTAACCTTTGAATTTACTGGTTGGGGGGTTACACTTATCATTTTGGGGCAGGCCTGGAAAAGTCCCAGGCTCTGTTCTTGAGCTGCCATGGGAGCTGGCTGGCCTCGCACATTCACACTGACCAGTGAATATAGCTCTAAGTTGGTGAGGGGTCCCAGACAGTAAACAACTGCCTGAACCTTGAGCAGTCAGAGTACGTGCAGAAAGGGAGCTACTGCAAGGACTATGTCTTTTGTTCATGGCCCTCCCAGAAACTGCTTGCTTAAGTCTCAGGAAACTGAAATTGAGGCCTGATCCCCACGAGAAGACTGACAGCTTGTTATGGCATCTGCTTGGTCCTTTCAGAACATGTGGGTTCAGCTCTTTCAGAGGCCAGTACTACAAAACGTACTCCTGAGTTTTCTCATTACCGGATTTTACTGCTTTCCGACGTGCTGAGTCAAGACCTCTGAAGGTCTCACTTTTATTCTGCTTTCAAGCTGATGTGTTAGCCTGTCCGCTTCAAGGATGCCAAGGAGACACACAATGTCTGGAACAGAGATGAAAGAGAGACACATAGATTAAAATGCACCCCAAATCCCAGGTGTAAAACATCCCCATCTGACGGCACCACTGGGAGGAAGGAGCAGCTACAGGAGGCTCCTTAGACGCTTAGAAGGTTGCCTGAAGGGTACAGTGGGGCTCCAGCCTTCGTCTCTGCTTTCCGGCCACCATGAAGTAAACAACACTCTCTACCCTGTGTTCCCCACCATGACCCTCTGTCTCCTCTCAGGCCCAAAGGCAGCACAACAGTTAACTATGACCCGAAGCCTCTGGAGCCATTCCTCCCTGTGGCTGAGTTTTCTAGTATTTTTGTGTTCCTTCACAGTGACAGAAAGCTTATATGCATATGGACATCAGTGACAAGAGTGTCTGCAGTTGTTCTAGCCTCTATTTTGCATCTCTTTCCGTTCAACACAGAGAAGGATAGGTGGCACCCCTCACTTGGGGTGGCTTCCTTACAGCAGAGGAAGCCTGGGGATAGAGAACCTGGCCTATACTAGAGAAATGCATGCCTGCTTTGGGCCCTATGACAAGACAGTACGCCTATCATTTACGGCTGATTGAACCTTTAGGTTTCTGTGGAGCGGAATGTTATCTCCCAATAAAGCCCTCCAGGATACCGTTGGAGTGTGCTCCCCACTAGCAGCCGTGTGTGCACCTGCTTCTAAGACACACTGGGAAGCAACAGACCTCAGAGGGTGTTGTCTCCTAACATGTTGCCAGTGCTTAGAGTCAGGATTGGAAACAGATCATAACACATTCTACAAACACAATCATCCTATGGCTTCACGGAGCATGTTTGGGAAGCATTATGAAAATGATCCCGGAATGTTTTTGCGTTGAAGATGTTTACAAGCTGGCTGAGGATGGAAAACACACAAGATAGTATTTTAAAATGAAGGAGAATGTTCTCAGCATGCCTCAAGACACTTCTCTCTGTAGTTCATAATTCCCAGAAATGACTGTTATCGGACACTGATTTCTACAAGTTTGATTTTTTTTTTGTAATAAACTTTGCTATTTAAATGTGTCTTAACTGAATCTACCAGGCTGAGCTGATTTCCCAGGGGAGTCCTTGCCCTGGAGGAGATGGGAATGGGGGGTGGGCTGGGGGGAGGGCGGGGAGGGGGGTGGGAGGACAGGGGAATCCGTGGATGATATATAAAATTAAAATAAATTATAAAATAAAAAAATAAAATAAATGTGTCTTAAGCAGTGAAAACTAATAGATGTATTTCATTATGTGAATAAGCTATAAATAGGAAATAGACACAGCCTTTGGTGCTCTTGGCCTTAGGAGAAACTTTACAATATATATTGTTCAACTGAACCTGAATAGATAACTGGAATTCGGGTGGAGTTCCACATTTGAAGTGTATGAAGGAGATGTGGGGGACAGATGTGCAGAATTCTGAAACCAACTGAGTTGGAAGATTAAGAAAGAATACACTGTTGGCCTTCACTACTTTGCTCAAATGCAGGAAAACAGTCACTTTTAAATGTTTAACTTTTGCTTTAAATCATTGTGAATAAAAATATTTAGCTCCTAGCCTGATTTTTTTTTTCTTTTTACTTCTTGTACTAAGTAGAACTCGATAGTGGGGCTCAGGGTTGAGCCTTAAAAGGTGTTTTTGAGAATGTATGTTGGGAGTGGGTAGTGCATCCGAACGCTCGGTGATGAGGTTGGGCTTCATGGAAGGCACTGTGTGGAGAGTGCTGAGGGAAAGGCAGGGCAGTGGATGCCTAACAGAACAGCTGCCAAGCAGGTGAGGCTGATGGGTACAAGAGACATAAGGGAGTCTGGAGGCAAGCGATCTGTACCTTAGCAACAAACGCGTTTCTTAGCCAAGCTTTCCTCTCAGGCATTTGGAAAACAGCGGCAGCTTAACTGTGGTGAAGAAGGTAGAAATGGCCAGGGTTCTTAGAAGATCTATGTTTTTCTGTCAATACTTAACGAAGTTCTGGGAAGTTTCTTTCTGCTTTCTAGTCTTTCAAGGCTGCAAGGCACTGTTAGGAAAGCACCTGAGCTTTCACTGTAAAGGGATTGCTAATGGGACTTACACCCTGAGGCATTGGTATCTCTGCTCCTGCTTACTTCTCCAGTGAGCAGACCCATGTTTGCTTTGCAAGGTGAGAACAGACTTGGGGAACAGCTAACAGAGGGAGTGGATGACTTGAAAGTCATATTCACTTTACTTTCAATCTCTGTTTCCCTATGTGTGATATTATTAATAAATTCACTTTAACGTCAACAAAACTGGATAACCAGGTCTAATCTACTTAATATATTTAATTTAAAATTGTTGTATTTAAGATTTACCCAACAATTTTAAAGTATAGACAGTTCTGTATATACTTTATATACTCACTCACTTTCCCCTGATCTTTACATCTCATTTAACCATCCTATATTTGATACTAATAAAAACTCAGCATTTAAACCTTGTTTTTTAATTTGTAATAGTTTGAATTGTTGACAAAAGTTTGAAGCTTGCCTGCTTTTCCAAGTTGTGTTTCCAAATACACACATTCTGGCATTGTGTAGAGCATGGAACAGAATATTATCTTACTTGTTTGTTTGTTCACTTGTTTGTTTTTTCAAGGCAAGATGTGTGTGTGTGTGTGTGTGTGTGTGTGTGTGTGTGTGTGTGTGTGTGTGTGTATAACAGCCCCGACTGTCCTGGAACTCACTCTGTAGACAAGACTGGCCTGGAACTCACAGAAATCCACCGGCCTCTGCCTCCTGAATACTGGAATTAAAGGCATGCAACCACAGTGAAGCTCAAAATATAACCTATGGTCACTTTAAACCCCTACTATATTTTATCACGATAAACACTATAATTTATCATGTTTTCCTTGAGATGTTTTGTATCTGGTGGAAATGATGGACTCGTTCTGTTAGTGAATTATAAATAAAAATTGCAGTGAGTTCCCTCAATAAAACATATATTTCTACCGTTAGGGCTTGGATTTGACTGTTGCTGGTCATTGTGAAACAAAATGAAATTGTAATTAAGTCAAATTACAGATCTACTGAAAATCTGTCAAATTAGTCAACACTGTATTTGTGCCAACTGGGAAGCAAACAGCTTTTGTACTCCAGCTGCCATACAAACCCTACAGCAAGTTTTAAAATAAATACTTCGAAATGTGTGATTTATGTTGTGAAAATAATGTATACCTTTCAAGCACTCCAGTTACCATAACAACTACACAGAATGCATTTTATTTGATTTTAGTGCAATCATTCATTTGTATTTGACTGTCACACAAAAAACAGGAAGGGAGGGGGGAAGGGTGGGGGAAGAAGGTGAGAAGGAGAAAGAGAGAGAGGACCACAGGGAGAGAACTCATAGCATTCCTGCTTCCTCTCTTGATACAGGCATAGGCTTCAGTGATGCTCTAAGATACAATGCCCACACAGACCTGAGAAAGGAACATTTTCTGGGGTCTTTTACTGGTCTGTGTGACAGGAGATTTTGTGTTCGTTTAATATTAGCAGCAGCTTCTGGAACCTCCCTGAAAAGACTACTTTTTGCATCGTCGTCTTCCTCACCTATTTCTCCCTTCCGTTGCCTGAAACATGATGCACTAGGGAAAGCTGTCACTGACATTGTAGATCTGTACAGCATGGGGCATCTGTTAAAGATACTGGAGCAGTGGGTTAGACGTAGGGTGAGCCTTGAACACTCTCTGGAACAGCGTCTCCAACCAACACTTGACTGTCAGAGAACGTTTACACCAGAGGTTATTTCCATTTTACTTAAGCCATCATTAGCTTATATTTTTCCTAATGTTTGAACTTTAAACCATCTCTAGTGAAAGTAGAAATGTAAAAAGTGGTAGCAGTAGCTATGCTTTTTTTTTTTTTCTGTCCCCTGTTAACACTAGAGCTGTCGCTCCTGCTACCACTACAACTTTTTGCTGGACTACCTTGTCAACAGGAGCCCTAACAACTACTGCATGCTTCAGATGCAGCCTGCCTGACCCAGGAAGAACACCAGTCCATATGGACACTTAAAATATTGGCTGTGAGGTACAGGATGGTTGTGTTGTTTTGTTTATGAGGACGTCATGTCATTCCAAGACCAATTTAAAAGCCCTAGAGCTTTGCCCAGTCAGCAATACTGAGTGATGACATAGCTTCTTCCCTTTCAGTTTTAAATACAGAGGTGAAGACAGTTCAATAACACCCCCGATGGTTCCTGTCATACTGCGTATTCAGTGTGTCCACAGTGTGCCTTCTTCATAATGTCCTCAAAATAACCACACAATCAACGTATGAATCCAACAGAGGAGTAGAAAGAATGAATTTATAAATTGAGGTAGGTCTGTTTCAATTACACAAGAGAAATTATGAAATAAAAAAATATATTAAATTGGACTAAAGCACTTTTTATAAGCTTTATTATAAAAAAAAATCTTGAAATAAGTCAAAACATCACACAGCAATATTAACTTACCTAAAGTACATACAACTCAGTGAACTTCTAAACAGAAGAGGCATTCAGAAAAGAAGCTGTGGAACTTCACATTAAATTGTACATTTTCAGTATCAAATACATATTATACACTTATCCACCACCAAAACTTTGCACAGAATAGTAAAACAATTAGCTTTATATCTTCTTTCATAACTTGTACCCATTACCTGAGTTCAGCCCTTCCTTACCCTGTGTACCCATCCTCTCTTGTAGTCTTTTCTTCATGTTATACTATATCCACTGCATATTTGTTTACATATATATATATATATATATTTGGCTGGATTTTGCATATGAGAGAGAGCTTGTGGTTTATTTTCTTTCTGAGACTGTATGACTTTGCTTAATATTATACTTTCTAAGTCCATCCATTCCCCTGAAATTGTTAATTTCATTTTTCTTTAGAGCTGAGTAGTATTCCACTACACATACATATATATATATATATATATATAGATAGATATAGAGAGAGAGAGAGAGAGAGAGAGAGAGAAATATAAATTTTTTTGTTGTCTATCTATTGATAAACAAGTAGGTTAGCTCCATTTCTTGCTGCAGTGAATGAAGCAGCAATAAATATGGTGGTGCAAACATAGAGTTCTCTGGGCATGTGGCCAGGAGTGAGATAGCCGGGTCATATGACAGTTCTGTTTTTAATTTGTTAAGAAATCTGAAAACTGACTTCCACAATGATTGTATTTATTTGCACACCAGCAACAGTGCATAAGTATTCCTTTCTCTTACCATTCTGACCAGGATAAACGGGCATTTCCCTGATGGCTAGGAATATAGAAGTCCACGGTCAGGCCCTGGGTGGAGCTCCGGGAGTCCAATTGGCGAGAAGGAGGAGGGTTTATGTGAGCAAGAGTTGTTGGGACCAGGGATGGATGGAATACAGGGACAAATGGCCAAACGAAGGGAAACACATGAACTGTGAACCAATGGCTGAGAGGCCCCCAACTGGATCAGGCCCTCTGAATGGGTGAGACAGTTGATTGGCTTGATCTGTTTAGGAGGCATACAGGCAGTTGGACCGGTTCCTGCCGGTTCCTGTGCTCAGTACATGAACTGACTGTTTGAAACCTGGGGCTTAGCAGAGACCCTTGGCTCAGCCTGGGAGGAGGGAACTAGACCTGCCTGGGCTGAGTCCACCTGGTAACACTCGCGGGATAAGCGGGCATTTCCCTGATGGCTAGGAATATAGAAGTCTTTTTAAAATAGTTATTGGCCATTTGTGTTTCTTTTTGCTTTTCCTTTGAAAACTGTCTATACATGTGAGCCACTTCTCTGAATCATAACCAATAAAGATTTCCTCCCTTTCTGTGGACTGTCTATTAATTCTGCTGATTGTTTCCTTTCCTGTTCAGAAAGTTTGTATTTTCATATAATCCCATTTGTTGATATTTAGGGATAGTTCCTGTGGTGTTTTGTTTTCTTCTGTTGTTTTGTTTTAAGTTCTTGCCTACCTCAATTTCCTGAAAGGTATCCTCTGTGTGTTTTGCTTTTGTTTTTGTTTTGTTTTTCTGATAGTTTCAGTATCTCTCATTTTAAACTAAGGTCCTTGGTCCATTTTAATTGATCTTGCATGGGGTGATATATAATAATCTAGATTCACTCTTCTGCAGGAGAAATCCACTTTTACTGACACCATTCACTAAACAAGCCACCTTTTTCTTAAAGTATGTTTTTACCTCCTTTGTCAAATTTAAGTGAGCATATCATTGCCTTTTTAATTCTGGGTACTCTATTCTATTCCATTGGTCTACCGATCTACTTTTATACCTGTTACCAGGCTGTCTCTGTCACTATGGCTCTACAGTATAATTTGAGGTTGGATATTATAAATCCTCCAGAACTGTTCTTAGCCCTTAGGATTGCTTTGACTGTTTGTGGTCTTTTGTGGCTCCATAGAAACTCTTGTTTTTTTTCTACATGTATGGAATATGACATGGCAATTTTGATAGGTATTACATTAATTTTTATGTTAATTTTGGTAGCAGAGACACCTTTACAATATTAATTCTGTCTATCCAGGAACATGGTGTATTTTTCCTTCATCTAATATCTTTTGTGATTTCCTTTATTAACATCTTGAAGTTTTCACGGTAGAAATTCTTTATTTCTTTGGTTAGATATATTCCTAAATATTTAAGTTTATGGAGAGTTATTTTCAATGAAATGGTTTTTCCTAATTTCTTCCTCAGAGAGAAATCTCTCAGTAGACTATTGGTATAACTAAAGGCTACTGCTGTTGTTGTTATTGTTGATTTTGTAGCTGGTAACTTCACTGGGTTTATTAGGTTCAAGAGTTTTCTAGTATATTCATTTGGGTCATTCAATTAAACAATCATGTTATCTGCAAATTACAATTGTTTTACCTCTTCCCTTCTTATTGTTATCCATTTTATGTCTTTCTCTTGTCAAATTGTTATAGATTATACTTCTAGTGCTATATCAAATAAGAAGGGAGAATAGACATCCTTGTCTCATTTCTGATTTTCAAGGAAATGTTATCAAGTCTACTGCTGTCCACAGGTTTGTTACACACACACACACACACACACACACACACTTGTGTGTATATATACATATTTATGCCTTTATTACTTTTAGGTATGTATCAACTATTTACAAAGTCTCCATACTTTTATTTTGAAAGCATGCTGAAGTTTGTCAAGTGCCATTTCAGCATCAATTGAAATAATTAGATAGTTTTGTCTTTGATTTTGTTTATATGGTACATTGCATTTACTGATTCATGTATGTTGAACCAACTTTACCATTCTGGGATGAAACCCATTTGGTTATAATGTATAATCTCAATGTGTTCATAAATTCAGTGTGCTAGAATTTTGTTAAGAAATTTTGCATTTATGTCTGCAGTTAATTTTTTTATTGTCTCTACCTGCTTTGGGTATCAAGTTGATTCGGAATTAATAGAATAAATTTGGTGGTATAGCTTCACTTTATATTTTATGGAACAAGTTATGAAGAATTATATTGTATAATATTATTTTAAAGTGTGTTACTTTTTTATGTTGTGTTTGTTTAACTCTGTGAAGCTGTGTTACTATGCTTGTCTAAAATACCTAATGGTCTATAAAGAACTGAATGGCCAGTAGCAAGGCAGGAGAAAGGATAGTCAGGGCTGGCAGGCAGAGAGAATAAATAGAAGTAGAAATCTGGGAAGAGAGATCAAGCAGCAAAAGAAGGAGGAGGACTCCAGGGGCCAGCAACACAGAAAGTCACAGAGTAAGAATAAGATTTACAGAAGTGAGAGAATGGGAAAAGCCCAGAGGTAAAAGGTAGATGGGATAATTTAAGTAAGGAAAAGCTGGCAAAACCCAAGCCAAGTTAAGGCCAGGCATTCATAATCAAAAATAAGCCTCCATGTGCGTGATTTATTTGGGAGCTGGGTGATGGGTCCCCAAGAGAGTAAAAAACAACCAACAACATATTTGGTATGAGGCCTTCCTTGAAAGTTTGATGGACTTCAGCAATGAATCCACCTGAAGCTGGGCTTTGCTTTCAAGGGAAGCTTTTAGTAACAGTCAGTCTCATTGCTTGTAGTATGTTTGTTTATGTTTTTTATGTCTTGATGACAACTTTAGTAGATGATACGCCTTAGACATTTTCTATTTCTTCTGAATTACCCAGCTTTTCAGAAGGTAAGCCTTTCAGAAGGTAAGTAATTTCTAATGATGTTCTGAATTTCATTTGATTCCGTTGTAATAATATCCTTTTGGTTTTTAAATTTACTAACCTACATCTTTTTCCTCTTTCTTGTCAAATTAGCTAAGGGTTTCTCTATCTTAATAGCTTTTTCAATGAACCAACTCCTTGGTTGACCTTGTGCCTTGTTCCTTGAATGCAGTTTCATTAATATCTCCCCTAATCTTTATTATTTCTTGCCAACTACTGTGTTTGGTTTGGCTTTGGGTTTCTTGAGAGCTTTAAGGTACATCATTGGTTATTTATTTGATATTTCTCATATTTATTAATAAAAGCACTTATCACTATAAATTTCTCCCTTGGGACTGCATTAGCTGCATCGCAGAGGTTCTGAGAGGATGTGTTTTGTTTTCATTTGTCTGTAAGAATTTTGTAATTTCCACTGAAATTTCTTGGATGACCCGCTGGTCACTCAAAGCAGTGTTATTTAGTTTCCATGCATTTTTGTGGGTTTTGTAGTTTATCTTATTAGAGATTTGTAATTTATTGCATTGTGGCCTGATAGGAGACAAGGAGTTATCTCATGTTTTTTGTATTTGTTGAGAAATTGATGATGTGATCGATTTTGGAGAAGGTTCTGTGTGCTGCTGAGAAAAATATCTATTCCCTATATGTTGAGGGAGTATTCTGTATGCATCTGTTAAATCCAGTTACTCTATTGTATATTTTAGCTCTGAAGTTTTTTAACTCGCTTGGAAGATTCTTTAAATTTAAGAGCAGAGTATTGAAGTTCCCTGCTACTGTCATGGTCTTTTGTGTCTTTTAGTGTTTGTTTGATTAAATTAGAGGCACCAATATTTGGTTTATAAAGGTTTACAATTGTTATATCTTACTGATGAATTGTTGATTTTATTAATTTGTAGCATTTTTATCGTTTCTAATTATGTTTGGTTTGACGTTTACTTTGATGTGAGGAGAGATGGCTATGCCAGCTTACTTACATTTTTCCATTTGCTTGGTAGTTCGTTTTCCTTTAATATTATGTTTTAGGGCATCCTTACTGGTGTGTTTCTTGTAGAGAGCATATAACTGATTCTTGTTTTTTAAATTGATTCCATTAGTCTGTATCTGTTTAGTGATGAGTTGAGCTATTTCTGTTTATGGTTATTATAATAAGAGGTAAATATGCTAAGTGGTGTTCGATTTTCCTGGATTATCGGTATTTCTGTTCCTGCCTTCATATTAGTTTTGAGAGGTGGCTGAGTTGCTGTGTTAAATCTGATTGTTTCTTTCCCAGGTCTAGTTCATTTATCTGTAGTCAGGCAGTCTTTCATCTTCCTCCCTGTAAACTTTTCCATTAAGAACTTTCTGTAGTGCCGGCTTGTTTGTCATGAATTGCCTCAGTTTGTGTTTATCCTGAAATACCTTCATTTCTCAAAAGATTGTGGCAGATAGCTTTGCAGGATATAACATTCTTGGCTCATGGCTGTTTACTTTCAAAGGTTGGACTATTTTATCCCATTCTTTTCAGGCTTTTGTGCTTGCTGGTAGGTAATTCTAATATTCCTAACATGTAAGTATTGTCATTTTTTTCATGCTGCTTTTAACACTATTTCTTTATCTTGTGGAGTCTTTGACATTCTGATTATAATATGTCATGGAGAGTTTGTTCTCTGATCATATCTATATGCCTCTCATGTTTTGAAACCTACTATTTTAAGTAAATATGAGAGGATTTTTCTGCAATGTCATTCAATATTCTGTCTGTTCCATTCACTTTTACCTCTGCTCCTTGTACTCAATGAATTCTCAATTTGGCCTTTTGAATATAATCTCAGACTTCTTGGAAATACTCCAGACACACTGGATCCTTAATTTTTCCTTTACATATAGCTGTTTGTATTATTGTATTGACTTTGTCCTCCATCCCTGAAATTTGTTCTTCTGTATGGTTTTATTTGTTGGTGATAATGTCTGTTGTAATTTTTCATTTGATCGACATCTCCTTCACTTCAAGTATTTCTCTTTGATTTATTTTCGATGTTTCAATCTCCTTGCTAAAGTTTCCCTCCACATTTTGAACTTTTATCTCCAATTATTAAATATTCATTTTGAAGACTTTCTTGTCAAGACGTTGGATAAAGTTCCCCTATTTCTGCATCTGTTTGTTTGACTTTGGTATGATCACTAATTCTTTTGAACACTAAAACTCTAAATTATTTTTCAGACATTTCAGCTATCTCTAATTTTGGATTCCTTTATAGGGCAGTTGGTCAGTGGCTGGTGGGTCATGGGAGGTGGTTGCATCATCATTTTTGTGTTGTTTTGTCATGTTTACTCACTGTTGAAGTAGGTTTGTTTTGACTCCCTCTTCTTCCAAGCCTATTGGATTATTGTGGTTTCTGTGACTATTTTTAGAGGAATATCTACGTGAAGTTCAACTATGAGGAGTAGTGAAACTTGGTGTTGACTATGGAATGAGTTGCTGAAGCATTCTGTCTTGGCTATGTGCCAATAAGACCAAGGGTGGAGCTCTACACTCAGCACCAGAGTGGCCAGGTGGACTCTAAACCTTAGTTACCTCTGAATTCTATGAACCTGCAGGAGGCAAGATAACAAACTTGAGACCCTGTGATGTCTGTCTACTGTCAGGGGACTTCTGTTAGAGCCCCAAAGTAACCGTAGAAACCTTAACAATACAGACTTCAGGCTATAAAGTGACCTTCAGCACCTCTGATATCAGAACTCCACCCCTGCATTGACTTCAGACACTGCTGGAACCAAAGCTCCAGTTTTTTAGGGGACCATGGGTATGCTGTAACTGAAGCCAAACTGCTACACTGACCTCTGAAGCCACTGGGCTCGAGAGCTGGTCTCCCAGTTCCCTCTGGTTCCACAGAAGCCTGACACCTCAAAAGTGGTTTATTTATTTATTCAAAGCCTATTTTTCTAAGCAGAATAGCTGTTTAAAATAAGGAGGCAAGACAAAAGGATAAATTAATAATTTGTTAAGTTATAAGAACACGGATAGGTGATGTTACTTTTGAATAATAAAGAATACATTAGAGAGAAAGAAATGTTTGTTCTAAAATAAACAGGACACAAGCAATATAAATGAGACAATGATAGATTAAAAACATGTTAGACTAAATTTCTAGAATGTTTGATTAAGAAAAAACAGTTATAAAACTGAATAGTGTGTCTGGGGAGTGCTGTAAGTGGTTACAATCATGAACACACAGGAAAGAGATAACCAGTTCTATTTTTCACTCACTAGGAAGCTCTGGAATGAGAAAACATGCAGAAGTCATGAAAGGGAAGTTGTTGGTTTCAAACACTCTTTCTTGCTGATGAAGCCACACCCTGGCAAGATCTGCCTTCAATGAACTGGTCAGACTTGCACATCCACTGAGACACCCTCCTGGAGACCATGTCTACTGTTTTGCCTTCCTTCTCAGTACATCTTCACCCAACCCCTGAGTGGTCTACCTCACACTGTAGTGCTTGAAGGATAGCTTCAAGACCATGTTAACCTCTTGTTATAAATTACATGCTACTCCCACTTGCTGGCTTCCTGGAGACTATTGGTTCTAGAGTCAGCTGGCTACACTTGCCTTTCAGCATCCTTACCTCCCTCGGTGCTCTGAGGCCTTTGTCTAGTATACAGGCAAAAGCATTTTATTTGCTCTGACCTTCATGTTCTCAAAATCAGTGAGTCAGCACTGTTACATATTAATTCTATTTTTAAAATATTTTATTAAATATACTGCAAACATTTTTCATCAAGACTGAATGTCAGTAAAGCTGTAATTCCTGAATTTAAACTAGTTGTATTTCTGAGGATAAGGTAGTCATTATAGTTTTTGTTTTTGTTTCGTTTTGAAGCAAGAAAATTAAAAAAAAAAATGTGAAGTGAATTTAAAACATGACAGTGCCATCTGTTGCTTAGAAATAAAATTGCATGAACCTTAAAAATGACAAATATTAAGAAAAAAATGTAAGGCTGATTTTTCCAATTTTTCAATATATTGAAAAGAGAATAAATAGTGATTTAGCCATAAGGTATTTCTGAATATACCAGTCATTCACTTTACAGTGCTTAATGTGGTAGCTTTGAAGCTATTACAAATAGTACATGAATATCTACATAAAAGTAGCTGTTAAACTAAACTTAATTTAAATTACATTTAAAGATAAAAATAAAATAATACAGGAAAGATGATATACATTTTTCAATATTGAAATCTAACAGAATTTATATTTAATTGTTAAAGAGTGAGTAGAGCTGGGCAGTGGTGGTACACACCTTTAATACCAGCATAGGGAGGCAGAGACAGCGAATCTCTGAGTTCAAGGAAGCCTGCTCTACAGAGAGAGTTCCAAACAGCCAGGACTACACAGAGAAATCCTGTCTCAAAAAAACTAAATAAACAAATAAAGTATATGAGTGGCCTTCACTACTTAACAGAAATGAACAATTGAGCCAACACCTAACTATAGAAACACTTAAGCACATATTTGAATCTTAGAAAAGTATAATTTTTCAAAATATTCAATTTGGTTGAAAATATGAACCATAATTTTCTTTTTAAGTAAAATACCTTAAAATTTTTCAAATGGACCTTAGATATTTTTATAGATGCAGATAAAAGAAATATAAGACATTGATTTATTAAAAATACTTATTTGGAACATTTACCATGAAATAATTTATAAAATGCATATATAATATATATTTACATGTTCTGGGTCTATAATTCTGTTTTTAGTCTTCCTGTGAAGTTTATCTACTAATTATAACAAAATCATTATTACATAAAAGTTACTACTCAGATAAAAAGAGATATGAAAAAGAAAATCATATGTGGTTTTTTATGAATAATTTATTACTATCAGTTCAAAGAGTTCATCTCAGAACTTTTAAATGTAAAAGAATTCAAGAATATAGTACAAATTTTGCATAAAATCTTAAATTTTCATTAAAAATATTGAATTTTCAAAAAGTGAATGTCAATGAGGTTGAGGCCAAATTGGTCTACACAGAAGGTTCCAGGCCAGCCAGGACTGCATAATGAGGCCATATCTTAAAAAATAAAAAAGAGCCAGAAAGTGGTGGTGCATGCCTTTAATCCCAGCACTAGGGAAGCAGAAGCAGGTGGATCTTTGAGTTGGAGGCCAGCCTGGTGTACACAGCATGTTCTAGGACAGCCAAAACTACATAGAGAAACCCTTTATCGAAAAACCGGCTAAATAAATAAATAAATAAATAAATAAATAAATAAATAAATAAAATTAAAAAAGAAGCAAATGTCCCCTCCTTCATAGTGGGCTAATATAACTTACTATTATTTTACTTCCTACCTTATTCTCCACAGGCTATCAAAAGGATGTGTTGGTATAATGAAATTGTTAACCTGTATAAAGAATTAACCAACCTATATAAGGAATCCACGCTTATTTTGCTATGTTACAGAAAGATCCTCAACAAGGACCATAACTTTTTCCTCTCCTGTTACAGAGGCAGTTGGACATTTCACAGAAGGTCTTTCAACTCTGCCTATAATGTCATTAATTTGGAAGTGGAATTATAAAACCCCATTTATAATCACATCCTTTACATAGTTATTTTCAGTGCTCTTCAAAGATGAAAAGTAGAAGATCACCAATTTTTACATGAACAAAGAATCGTGTTCTCTTGCCTGTCATTCTTGTAGCTTCTATAAGGAATAGTTTTACATGGAGATTCTTCTCCTAATTTAATCTCTATAAGTGACTCATTACTAAGAAACTTACGAGAATGAATCAATTCTGGACATTTCAAGAATAACCTGGAAAAATCTCACAAATCTAAACAAATCTTCATCCTTATATCACTAAACAAGGTAAATACCAAAGAAGACCAAACCAGCTGCCTTGACGCTGGGCAAGATAATGTAACAGATGCTACTTTTTTTGTACCTCTTTGTAGTAATAAAAAGGCAGGAAAGCATTTGTGAGGTGGAGGCTAGAGAATCTTCCATTTGAGGCAAGACTGGACTACACAGTGAGATTCTATATCTACCCCCTAAAAACAAACAAACAAAAAAAAAGGCCAGAAAAATGTATAAAACACTGGCTTCCTGGAACATAGACAGAAGGTACATGTAGTGGGTACCTGTTCCAGCTTTGACCTGAGGCTTCTGGTAACTGTCACGCCTACGAGGTAGGGCTGAGACAGGAGTCCGTAAGTCCCAAGATTCAGATGTGCCGGCTCTCTTGGTTCCTGGATCCTGGACACTGAACTACACCCTTCCCGGACCCTGTAACCTATCCCTTTACTTGTAAGTTATCCCACAAAATAAATCTCGCTTTTAACTACATGGAGTTGCCTTAACACTTCCACCAATAGGTACAGACATAGTGATTCATGATTCAGAAAACATGAAGTGATGAACACTATTGTTGCCTAGATTATGGCTGAGAAAACGTCTTTGCCAGGGCACAAGAAGAAGAACAGGCAAAGACGGGGATTCTCATTGTGTTGGGTGAATGCACTTGGCAACGTGGGGAATAAAAGACCTGCTTTTAAAAAAAAGCTCCAGGAACTTTTCCAGACCTATCTGCAGGCGTTTCTTTAAGTACTGAAGAGAATGTACACACAAGGATGCCCTCTGAAGCCAGAGAAATCCCCACACAGAAGATATGGAGGAACAAATTTATAGGCTCATGGAGTACTGCCTAAGTCTGGTCACAGAGGAGAACCAAGTATTTCACAAGGCGGCAGAGTGCTAGGACTTGGTTTTGTCTGATTAATTGAAAAAAGTGACCTTTAACTAATGCGTCTCTAGATGTGATTCATGAATATTAAAAAGCAAGAATTGAAAATGAACAAACTGCTGTGCAGAGGTGGTACATACCTTTAATGCCAGCACTCCAAGGCAGATGCAGGTGAATTTCTGAGTCTGAGGCCAGCCTGGTCTGCAGAGTAAGTTCCAGGACACCTAGGGCTGTTATACAGAGAAACCCTGTCTCGAAAAACCAAAAAGAAAAAAGAGAGTGAATAAACTATTTTCAAGCTATTCAACCACCCACATTCAACAATAAAAGTCAAGGACATTTTTAAAGAACATAAAAATATTTACCATTCAAAAGGAATTTTTCACAGTCTCTGACATATATTGCCATTTACTAGGCAGACATAGATAAAGGAAAGATGTAAATAACCTAAATGTGACCTGAGGTGGCTTGAGGAGAACCCTGCCTATGAGCTGTAAGACATTCAGTAATTAGGATGTTCATACGAGATTTGTCTTTCAAATGTGCTTGGTTTATTTATGCAAATATCCCTTATATCCTCATGCTAATACAAAACTGAAAGAGACAACTCACCAAGTGGGGGACAGTTGTTTAGGCAGGAATGCTGTTGCAGGGTTCCACTGGAGAATCTTCTCCGGTGAGGATGCTTCCGGAGCTTGTAGACTCGACCAGCGTCCCCTGTGAAGTCCTTCAGCTATGACAGGTTGCAGGATGGCACTAACAGAGAGCCAGGAGATCCTTGAGAGTGTGACCAGAAAGTAGTGCTGACAAGAGGGTAAGTGTGAGTTCAGCACGGAAGTCCAAAGGTAACAGAGTCTCAGAAGCCATATCTCAGGAGCACTGAAGTGCGACCCTAAGGGCCACTTCCAAAGTTCCAATGTTTGTACCATTTCATTTGTCAGTAGCTTTATAATATCAGGGTAGACAGCTTGGGACTGTTCCACTAGCATACCAATACCACCTTGAGCATACCAATACCACCTTGGGGGTAGTTCATGTGCATAGCAAAGCCTGTCCTGGGCTTGGTGGCCTGCCAGGGCATTACTTCTGAGACAAAGCTCTTATCAGAGCTATCTGGTAGTAGGCTCAGACACTGTATTATTTCAAGTTACATAAAATGGTTTCTAAGTTACACAAAATAGTTTTTATGTCATGTTCCTAACAGGCTGAAAATAGATAATTCCTTAAATGTGATGAGCATCTTTTAGACATATAGAAATAGCTTAGTCAGGAACCCTACTGTACTCAAGGCTGCACCTGATAACCAGAACCCAATGACATCACTTTCTCAAGATAACCAGACACAGGACTGTGTAAGCAGAGAACTCCAGGACACCCACTTGACAGTATACAAGCAAAGACCAAAAGCAATGCATTGTTCTTTGACTCTTCAAGACTGCTGTAGACACTCCACCTTGATACCATGAGGCTCCCTGTGGCTGGAGAGTCTCCTCCTGGATTGGAAACTACCATTATAGACTGGACTAGACCTTCAGCTAAGATATGTCATACAGATGAGCAGCCTTGAGGTGAGCTTAGGACCATAGCCAGGAACTTGGAGTGTGCACCTTGTGTGTGATAACCCTCAGTATAATAAAATATAACTTTTGTTATATTTATTATACAAACTACATGTACCTACCTTCTTGCTTGAGACATTGGACTTGGGTGTTAAACATTTTACATTGTACTCTACATGGTTAAGAAGTTAAAGGTAAAATTAAGCATAAGCATATTTAAGACATAAAAGCATCTTAAATTGAGCACTGTTTGAGATGAAAAATATACTGGGTGGGGTTAGTGTTAGATAAGATAATTGCAAAGAAAAGATCAGCAGACTTGAAGACATATTGATAGGAATTATCTATTTTGAAACACAGTAAAAATAAAATTGAAAAAATCAACAGTATCAATGTACTGTGAGATAATTTCAAGCAGCCAAAATTAAATAGAATTGGAACTTTCAAAGGATTAGGAAGAAATTTATTTGAAGAAATAATGATTCTTTACCCCCAAATTTAACAGAGACTTTAAATACAAAGATCACAGTATTAAAAACACACCATTACGATCAAACCACTTAAACTAGTGAGAACAAAGAACATTTAAAAGCAGCTAAGAATAAAAGAGACATTTTACACAGAACAACGATGAGGGCATCAGCAGATTATTTACATCACTAAGAGTGAAAGCTGGAAGGCTGTGGATCACCTTCTCTGTGGTACTAAGAGGAAAGAAAATAAAACCATAGACATGGAATTATTCATCCAGACCAAAGACCTTCAAAAAGTGAGACTAAAGTAACACTTTGTTAGACATATGAAAACTAAAGAAATTCACCATACATTAGCCTGTACTACAGCAAATGCTAAAGAAAATTCTTTAGGAAGAAAGTCATTATCAGAAAGTACAATGGATGTGTTTATAAAAATGAAAACTGTGAGAAAGGTAACATAAATATACAACCTCAGGTTTTTGCTATTTAAATCAATTTAAAATGTAATTGTTTAGTGCAAATATAATATTGTATAGATTATAATTGTATTGTATATTGTATTATTGTATTATATATACAGGTAAAATGGGTGGTGGTAATGACACACACTCAGGACAAGGAGCAGAGGAAGTGTATTTTTCTGAGGCTCTTAGATTTCACAAGGAGTAAAACAATGTCACCTAAAGGTAAAAACAGACAGACCTAAATAAGATGAAAGAGTTCTATCTAAAAACCAATAAAAAAAGGACATAAGTAATATCACAAGCCTCAAAAGAAATTGGCAGAAAGGGGACAGCAGAGAGTGTAGATCGTCAGTGAAATGGCACTTAAGCCAGCCAGGGCTCACCTCAAAGACAAAGACCTACTGCAATTAGAATGCACAAAATGTCAGGTCAGGCAACACACAAAATGTCAGGTCAGGTAACACAGCCTCATCCTGTCTTTGATGAAACGAATTCAAATGCAAATTCCTTGAGTTGAAAGAGAAGGACGAGATGTTCTATGCTAATACTTGTGAGAGAAAAGGGAACCACTCTGTTCACATTAGACTATGTAGATTCCAGATCAAATATTACCAATGCTTAGGATCTTCTTCTTCTTCTCCTTCTCCTTCTCCTCCTGCTCCTCCTCCTCCTCCTCCTCCTTCTCCTCCTCTTCCTCCTCTTCCTCCTCCTCCTCCCCCTTCTCCTCCTCCTCCTTCTCCTTCTCCTCCTCTTCCTCCTCTTCCTCCTCCTCCTTCTCCTTTTCCTTCTTCTCCTTATACTTTTTCCTTCTCTTCTTCCTCTTCCTCTTCTCCTTTTCTTTTCCTTCTTCTTCTCTGATGGTGAAACATCCAGGTACTTAAGAGGACATGAGAATCAAAAATATTCATCCACCGAATCAGTTTTCTATTGCTGCATAACAAATTACCGTATGCTTAATGGCTTTCTGAAAACACCAAGTTCTAAAGGACAGAAATCAGAGTGAATACTCTGTCCTCATTTAACAGGGTCAAAGCCGAGGTATCAGGTGAGTTATATGCCTGTCTAGAGCTCAGGGTCTTCTTCAAAGCCCACACTTTTGTGACAGTTTTTAAATCTATCTGTAAGACCAAGGATTTTACTTGCTTGCCGACTGCTGGCTGGAGGCCACTCCTTGTATCACATGCTAAACAGCTCCTTCATTTTTAAAGCCAGGAGCAGGTAATCCCCTCATATAAGTTCTCTCTTACACTTTAAATCACCTTAGCCATGATCCTGGCCCTTCCTAAGAACCAGGCTGATTACCCAGCTCCACCAAGGAAGCTCTCTATGTGTTACACAGGCACACAGGGCAGAGGATAAGACCAGGGCTGTCTTAGGATTCTGGCACCTGTATCTATTAGCATAGCTTCAGAAAATAATGAAGCCAACACTAAGAGCTGTATGGAGTAGAGATAAATTTATAATTACATTATAGATTCTAACACTCCTCTCTTGACTTATAAAATAAACATTCAGAAAACCAATACGGATCTAGAAGTTTAATATTACCCATCAGTTTGACCCAGTTGCTATTTTTAGAGGACTTCACTTTTTAAGGTCATATTAAACATCTAGTAAAATAAGCCATATCCTGTGCCTAAAGCAAGTCTCAATTACTTCAAATAAAAATAAAAAGATTAAAAAACATATTATCTGAGCACATGGAATGAAAATGGGCACTCTCATGTGTAGCATGTGCTGGCATAGTAATACACACACACACACACACACACACACACACACACACACACGCACATTCACACAAGTGAATATATGAAAAAGTTTCAGAAGGTGCCAGTAAAGAAAAAATGAAGGACAAAGCCCACTGATACCTGGGGAAGGATGTTCCTGGCTGAAGTAGTCTGCCCAAAGGCTCTCAGGTGAGGGCATCTAAGGAAGCCAGTATGGCCGGCTCACAATATAAAGAACAATATAGAGATAACATCAGATGTGGGGCAAGGCCCATCCTGCATGGCCATGGGAGTCATCCATGAAGGCAATCAAGCGGTTAACCATCAATACCATACATAACACAGTCTCCAAACAGAGCTCCTCTGCCTCAACCACCTTAGCAATAAAACAGGGTACTCACTAACAGGAGCAAGCAGTGCTTGACATGGCAGGATCTTCTCATGCTGCACTTAGGAACAACATTCTTTCCATGGCCTTGGTACCTCCAGACCTTAGAATAAAAGCAGAAAAGGAGGAATAAAACAAACACCCATGTGCCCAATACTCAGATGAAGTTTTTGAGATATTTACAAAATTGGTTTTTTATTCATGTTCCCTCGGAATAAACTATTTTAAAAGCAGTTTTATAACATTGCACCCCTAATAACATACCCTAAAAAGTATAGTTATGCTGCATGTAATTATAAAGCCAGTCATTATCAAATGCAACTAAGTCAAATCACTCCTGCTTATCAAGCCTTATAAGCAGATGTCTTAGATTCTTTCAAAATTCCATTTTTTTTTTGCAATCAATGTGTTTGAATCAACACCTACCATTGGTAGCATTTATCCACATTTAACTCACATAGGTCTGTCTTAGAGTTTCATCGAGGGTTAGAGAGACAGCTCCAGATTGAGTGCCTGCCTAGTGTGGACAAGACTCTGTTGGAGCATCAGCACTGCAGAACAAGAAGAACAACAAAGCACCTTTCTCTTTCTTCAACAGTAAACTTATAGGAGGACTTGAGTAGCTACTTATGATGGCAAATATCCTAAAATCACAGTCATCACCACTTGTGAAACTGAATGAAACTGCTCATCCCAAGCTGTATGATTTTCATATTATTTTTATTAATAATATAGCTAACTCATTTTACTATGAAATCATTTCAAGTTTGCATGAAATGTAGAGAAAACGTCCCAAGTAGCCACACTGCTGATGAAGAAATGGTCCCAGCAGGGGTGTGGCAGTCCAGTGTTCTCTCAGTTAGCATTTGTTCTAGGTTTGCAATCAGTAGCTTTAGATATTAGTTAAATCTTGGTTCTTATATCTATCATTCTGACAGCATATTTACAAACACTATTTGATTTAGGCCACAAGTATACTAAGTATGAATCTGTCAGGACTTTAGAAAGCCTTCCATGTTCTTCTTATATATTACCCTGTTAGTTACAAACACTTCCATGAAGCTGTTTCTGTTGTCATAGTTTAAAATCAGCAATGCAATTTTAAAAAGGAAATTCTCCTTTCCTTTATGTGCAATTTGAGTTTGTCTTACCTTACAAGCATTCCTTAATAGCATATCACTCAATATAGAGCATGTAGACAGATCATTCATTGCTGATGGCCCCATCATCAAATTTCAGAAAAACATGATTTTATGCCATCCTCCAGGTCACAATACTGAGCCTATATTGAAGGACAGACTCAACCTTAATTTATCATCCATGGTGATTTGAAAGAAAATGGCCTCCAAAGGGAATGGTACGATTAGGAGATATGGTTTTGTTGGAGTAGGTATGGCCTTATTAGAGGAAGTGTGTCACTGTGGAGGTAGGCTTTGAAGTCTCATATATGCTCAAGCTACACCCAGTGTCTCAATTCACTTTCTGTTGCTTGTGAGAGATGTAGAACTCTCAGCTACCTCTCCATCACCATGTCTGTCTGCACACCGCAATGCTCCCGGCCGCCATGCTTGCCGTGCTCCCCACCATGATGATAATGGACTAAACCTCTGAAACTGTAAGCCACCCCATTAAATGTTTTCCTTTGTAAGAAGTGTTATGATGTCTCTTCACAGCAATAGAAACCCCCACGTAAGACATCATCCTAGCCTGCTTTTCCAACAATCATGTTGCCCAACAGCGGTACATCCATCTCTTAAAGTTAGGAGTGCAATTCCTTTGGAAGAAGTCAGTTTGTTCAATCACAGATCAGTCTCTCAAATGGATGGACAATTCCCTTTCCTAGCCTAGGGCCTTCGCGTAATCAATCATATACACAAAGATAGAGATGAAAGTGGATGTGACTAATGTGAACATTTTAATGTTACTGTTATTGAGCATTTTCTAATTGCAGTACCTTTTGTTGAGTCCTGGGTCAGTTTATTTCTACTTCATAATTATCCTAGCATCAAGTTGACACAAACTAGAATCACCTAGGTAGAGGGAACCACAAATGAAGGGAGGATGAGACAGCCGAAGATTGGAGAAATAGGTCTCCATTGTAGTCAGACATTTAGCCTGCTGCTGCTGCTACTACTGCTAAAGAAACAAGAATCCTGAATAGAAAAAAAATACGTACGTATAATGTTCAGTTTTCCTTTTTTCTCTTTCTTTTTATTTATTAAGTGTGTCATTCCCATCGTGCATCTTGATCACATTCATTTTCCCATTCCTTCACATTTGCCCTCTGCCCCTGCAACTCCCCACCCAAAAGAAAAAAAGGAAAAAATTAAAAATCTCATCATGGAAGCTGCCATATGACACAGTGAGTCAAGCAGGAAACCCCTTTGTCCATCTATCTTTACTTGCAAGTTTTCACTGAAAAGAGTCATTGGTCTGGTTCCAGGCCTCTGATTTCTATTACACTATCAATGCCGGGTCCTCACTGGGACTCTTGGATATCCTGTTGTTGCCCTTTGTTGTGGAGATTCTGCAGCTGTGGGTCAGCTGGTCAGATCACTTCACATACTCCAGCAGATCATAGATAGGGTGGATGTTGGGGTGGGACGAGTCATAACCCTGTTTCTGGGCCTTGGAAGCTTCAGGGTTGGTCAGCCTGCCAGTTCTCCCCTGTCCTCACCACCAGGGTGAGCTCTCCAGCATTATCCCAGCTAACTATCCCTTGCAGCAATGATGCAAAGGGTGGGGCCGGTTCTGCTTTCACGTCCTCAGGGTTGGCTCTCCCCCACCTACATGATCACAGACAGCTCTACTGTGTTGCTGCAGCTGGTGAGGGGTAGGCACTGCCCTCCTACTCTTACAACCCCAGGGCCAGCTCCTCCACTTGTCTCAGGCAATGATGAGCAGGGGGTTATAGGAAGGCACCTCTCCTCCACCCATGCTACCACATGTCAGATGAGTAATGGGGACAGCTCTCCCTTGCTTACCACATCTGGGATGGGTCACCCACACCTCTGACACCAAGGCCAGCTTGGCTGTACTGCCTAGGTGAGGATCAGGGCCCACTGTACCGAGTACTGCATCTGGCAATCAGGAGGGTCCTCTCATTCATCTGCTGCAGGCAGTAAGGGGCAGGAGTAAAAGGGGGGGCATCTCTCCCCAAACCCACACTGCTGCATGACAGATGAGTAGTGGGAACAGCTCTCTCATGCTTACAGCTTCGGGGCTGGCTCACCTATACCTCCACCAACAGGGCTGGTTCTATTGTGTCACCCAGTGAGGTACAGGGCCTGCTCTTCCAAGTGTTGCAGCCTGTAGGGGGCAAGGACAGCTCTCCCACTCTTGTAACCTCAGGGCCAGTTCTCCCACCTATCTCAGGCATTGATGGGTTGGAGGAGGGCATTTTCCCCAGCCCATGCTGCCACAAGACAGATGAGTAATAGGGACGGCTCTCCCATGCTTACAACTTCAGGGCTGGCTCACCCATACCTGTGTTAACAGGGTTGGCTCTATTGTGTTGCCCTGGTGAGGGAGGTTCATTTTTCTTTGGTGACAGATTTTACAATGGCAAGTCATAGTCTTATGTCCAGGAAGAAAGGTCGTATTTAATGGGAGAGACAGTCAGGTTTGATACTGGTGTTAGGATTCTGGCCACTCCTCCAGCTATATCACTGCACATGCCCAGTTCAGTAGCCAAGTGAGGGGTCTTACATCTTACATCATCCCTGTGCTGCATGATCATGCAATGTGTGCAGCAAGGTCATGCAATGTGTGCATGCATGGCGTAGCTCTGTAAGCCCACAAGTACATGTGCAGGAGAATCCTTAAAAAGCCGATCACAGACTCCTCCCCTCTCTTCTGCTCTCTCCTCCTCCCCCCTTTCTCCCTTTTTCTCACATGTCTTTCATAAGCCTGGTCACTCTCTTCTGTACCCTCCCCCCAATAAAGCTCTGATACTGGGTTTTGTCGTGCCTCGTGACCTTTCTCCCATGGTAACAAGTGCCGCATTTAAAACCAACAATTGGGCCAAACTCTTCCCTTGAGCTGAGATAATGTCTAAAGACAACTGGTAAATGCTATATCATAGAAGTTAGAAAAGTAAACCCTTCATTTCCAATGAAGGATCTGGGTAGCACATCACAGCAAGAATCACAGCAGACTGTAGAGACATTTCATCACTGTGATGTCCCCTAACACATGAGGAACATGTGCTCCAGTTAGAGTCCACATTACTCCAATGCAAGGAATAAGAGTGAAGTATTTAAAAATATGTAGGGGTTCACAGATTACTTTTTATCTACTCATTTATAAATATTTATTAAACAATCCATTGATCCTTGGACTCCTTGGTAGGCAAAAATGGGTTTGCACATCTCTTATTTAAAATGTTTGTGGCTAGAAGTTATTTAGATTTTACATACTTTTGCATTTTGGAATATTTTCATACACATACTGAAATTGTATATGGAACTTATGTTCACTTCATGGCACTATGGTAAAACACCTGAGATAGTTTATATGGGGACAGGTTCATTTCCTTTTGGGCTCAGGTTGTGGAAACTCGAGAAAAAAGTAGCCTGTTCCTCTGAGGAGGCAACACACCATTCTGAAGACATGCACTGGAGCAAAGTCACTCACCTCATCAGCCAGGAAGCAGAGAGAGAGAGAGATGCAAAGACCAAGACCTTATAATCTCTATTAAGGACAAAAACCTAAGTAATTTCTATCCCTGTCTCCTAAAAGGTTTCACCATCTCCCAACAGTTTCAACTAGGCCCTTAATATAAAGACAAGGGGTCATTTTGCTATGCCACCTTGGACCCTAAGTATGAGTTGGGTAGGGAGGTACTCAGCAATTATGATGTCTATGTGAGATTTGTCCTTTGAACGTGCTCAATTTATTCACATAAATATTCCTTATAATACCATGCTAACGTAAAAGTCAAACAGGCATCTCATCAAGTGGGGACCAATTAGTCAAGCAGAAAACATTGCTGCAATGTTCCACTGGGGAATCTTCCATGAGCTTGTTTCTGGAGCCTTGCCAGCTGGACACACAGCTGCTATGAAGTTCTTCAGCAGGTGGGTAGCATGGCACTGGTGGAGGTCCAGAAGGTGCCTGAAAGCTTCGACCGTCAGCTAGTGCTGAGGGCATATGTGAGCTCGGCAAAAGTGCCACAAGTTCCACAGCACCCGAGGCCAGGACTACACAGAGGGGCCAGTCTCCAAAAGGGCAGTCTCAGAAGCCATGTCTCAAGAGCATGGCAGTGCGGTCCTAGCAGTCACTTCCAAAGTTCCAATTTTTGAATCATTTCATTGGGCAGTAGCCTTGCTATCAGGGCTCACAGCTTAGCACTGGTTCACTAATATATCCATGCCAGCTTGGGGTGAGCTCTTTAGCATATCCAGGCTGTCTGTCTTGGACTTGGCTCTATCTGAGCTGCTTTGTAGCTGGTTCAGTAACACTTGCCCTGGGGCCCAGCTCCCACTTGAGCTGCCTGGTGCCAAGCTCCTATCTTACAGCCATTACATTATTCTAGGTCACACCAAATGGTTTTTAAGTTACAAAATGTTTTCACTTATGCTCCTAAAAGGAAGTCACTTGAACTTTAAGTAGACTTCAACACATGGTCTGACAGTACTGAAAGGTATTGTATGTGATGTTTTTAATGCATCTGCATTTTGCCTGTGTATTGTCACATGTGGAATTTTCCATTTTTGGCACCATTATTTTTAGATTATTTTTTAAAAGCTGCTGGAGAGAGAAAGAGAAGGTGGAAAGAGAGTCTTCATCTGACTTAAGGCAGGACCATGTTTACTCCCAGGGAGGAAGCATCTTGTCACCCTCATAGGTGGATGATCAAAATGCCTAAAGGGGAAGATGGGATGCATGCGGAAATGACTTTCACAGTCTGGAAGGGAAGCTGGGAAGTGTAGTCCTTCAGCAGGAAACTATCATTCCTAACTCTCAGAGGATATAAAAAATGCAGGGCATGGGTGTTATGACTGTTTTTTGCTGAGGAAGTTCTTTGTCAGAGGGGGTAGTTCTGGGTTCATTGAAGAAGGAGTACTCTGGTCTTGTAGCAGGGAAAGAGTCTTAACTTGATCAGCTGAAATATATCAGGTGATTGATGGCCTGTATTCCTGAAGAGGAATTGAAAATAATCATTGAAAAATCATTAGAGGGCTGTAAGCAGATGATTCTGTTACAGAGTAGAACTGGGAGATTTCCCAGGGAAAATGAGGGTTAGCAAGCAACTGTGGTGGAAGGAAATGGTCATAAAGTCAATTCAGGGTGACATGACAGTGACTGGTCCCATTGCCAGGACTGTTGCATCAAAATGAGCCCAAGTAGCTGGGAGCTACAAAGCATCAAAGGACAGAAACAGGAAAAAATAGAGGACTAATGTGAGGAATTGTATCTGGCCCTGGGTAAAAGGGATGAAGGTCCCCTTTAGACAGTTTCTCCATAGCATCTGAAAGGTCTTTTTGTAGAGGTATCAGGAACAAATGGAGCTACTGTAGAGTGAAAGCTATTGGGAGAGCTCGTGGAACATTTTGTTCGGGTATAGGGTGAAATTTAGTAAATAGAGTGTAGACGAATTTTTTTTTGGTTTTTCGAGAAAGGGTTTCTCTGTGTAGCTTTGCACCTTTCCTGGATCTCGCTCTGTAGATCAGGCTGGCCTCGAACTCACAAAGATCCGCCTGGCTCTGCCTCCTGAGTGCTGGGATTAAAGGCGTGCACCACCACTGCCCGGCGGATGAATTTCTAAATGGTCTTATTAAATAAAAAACATGGAGCCAAATATAGGGTGAAAGCCTTAGAGATCAGGGAAATAGGAAGGACCACCAGCCAACCTTACCTCACCAGCTCTGCAGCTTCCAAATGCCACGACTTCCTGTCTACCCAGGCTTTTATTGCCTTGCTATTCTGCCCTCTCATTGGCTATCTTAGCCCAGCTACCTCACTTCCTCTTCCTAGGCAGCTCTGTCACTTTCTGTCTGTCTGCACAAACCTCCAAGTCTCTATGGTTGGTACTGGGATTAAAGACGTGTGTCAGCATGCTTGGCTCTGTTCCCTAGTGTGGCCTTGAACACACAGAGGTCCTGCCTGCTAAGTGATAGGATTAAGGGTGTGCGCTACCACTGCCTGACTTTTGTGTTCACTTAAAATGGCTTGCTGTTTCCTCTGATCTCCAGGCAAACTTTATTTATTAACATACAAGACCTTCAGTTGACTCTAAATTGTGTCTGACTGGTCATATCTAATGGGCAAAACCAACTGTCAAAGATACCATGTGGATGGATATTCTGAATAAGTTTTTAAAGCAGTGAGTTTGATGACAGAGTGTCCAGCATCCTCCTTTAATAAAGGAACGGAAGTGGTTAGGGTATAGAACCTGAAATTAGCTTTTGCTAAGAAGAAGAACTGAATGCCAGGGTAAAGAGCATGACCAATTGAATTAGCATGCAGATCCCATATCAGTTTGGTGGTAGGCTTGGGTAAAAGATTTCCCTGTTCACAGAATCCTCATCTCAGTTCAGGAAATACTGAAGGGGAAGTCATTGCTATTTGCCTCTCTGTTGTTTAAGACATTTATGATTCAGGTATAGACTGTGAGATCCTCGATTGATCAAGAAAATCAGTCTCATTGTCATGTGAAACATGAGGAGTAATTTGTTTTTATATAAAAAGGAGTTTTTTGTTGTTTTGGTTTATGTTGTTGTTGTTGTTGTTGTTGTTTTTCTGATCAGGCCTATGCAGCCAGAGGCAGAAGCAGCAGAGTTCTGGCAAGTCTTATTTCTCATGTATCTTTAACCTGTAATGAGGCTAATATGCAAGTTACTCTGGTGGAATAGAGCTCCATCCAAGGGAACTTGTGCTTCATACAAGGGAACTGCTTGAACCTGGGGCTTTCCTGTCATGCAAGTGTATTGTAAATTTAACCCATTTTGCTCAAGTATTCAATCTTTTATAACCAATTTTTAAATATACCTGATTTTGAATATTATTTTACATTAAACAAACTTTAATTTAAGCTTGTTTTGACTTACTTGTTTCAGATGTAATTTCAACAACATATACAGACTACTATATGATAGGACATAACAGAAGGCTATATGATGGAAGATAAAAGATAACAATTGTTACCTCCCAGCAAGTTTGTCTCTGTAAATAAATTACATTTGTACTTAGCATCAATGACTGTTAACTTGTATATCTTATCTTTAACAGTTTATAATTAGTAACTAACTCTTTTAGAAGATTAGGATTTTATAATTTAAATTACAATTCTTGAATTAAAGATCCTTCAATATCAAAATAAACTTTAAACCATATATACAGTCCACAGTGTGACTGGGAACCTTATTTTCCTGATTCTTTTATAATGTGCTTTTACAAAATGCCAGATTTTTTTATATGACTCAGTTTCAGAGCAAACCATCTTGGAAGTCTGCTGTTGCTTCCTTAGTCTAATAAAAAGAAGATATATTGATAAGCAGAGAGCTCAGTTGGTCTAGTTGTTCTACGGGTACTGTCTTAGTTGATTTATAACATGTGGTCATCTTATCCAAGATGGTGGTAAAGTCACATGGCTTTTGTAACCTTAGAAAAGATGGAGGCTGAGTCACATGGCTGACAAGATGGTGGCAAGCCAAATAATTGATTTTACTCCAAGTGGAGCCTAGGGTATCAGCCAAGATACCAACAAGCCATATGGTTGTTAGGTCATTACCTAAGATGGCAGCAAGCCACATGGTACTCCAAGGGGAGCTGATCATGCTCATTCTCCTTCCTAAATAAAAGTTGAATCCAAGTTATGTGCATGGCATACTATAGAAAATTACGATTTATCTATACATCCATTCTAAATTCCATTCAATAAACTCACAAATCTTAAAATATGGAAAGTTAAAGTTTCAACAAAAGCTTTAAAGATAATGAATAAAACCAAGAAAGAAAAGGGAGACATTTCAGAGTCAAACATTTGTAACCTCTATGCAAAAATAGTTGACTTCTTACTTGTTCTCAAGCAAAAAATGTCTTTTCCTGGGCTGCTCTGTTTTGCTCTTCTTCTCCCTGTCACAGAGTCAGGTAATCAGTCTGACCCAGGACAGAGACATTGGAGGAAACTTTCAAACAAACATGCCTGGGTCTGAGGCAGGCAAAATCCAACTCTAGAGTTCCCCTTCTCAGCAGAGTGGAACAGCATGAAACTATTTTTCAATAGTATCCATACCCCAAAGACATTTGAACCTCTATAAGACTGAACCCAGTGACCTACTTATCCACAATCAGTTTGTGTGGGTCTGCAGATGGGAACAGACAATCTGCAAAGCTTTTACCTCTTCGCTGTTAAAGATAGAAGCAGGATTTTCCAAACTTGGAGAGGCAGACACACAAGTAGGCCAAAAGCATAAGGCAAAAGAGTGCTATGCTACCTCAGGAATAGATACAAGTTTGGAGGCCCAGCAGAAACTGCATTGGGTGTGACTGGAAGCCACAGACTTGAGAAAGATTTAAGTGAGCTGGGAGTTTTATGCAAGAAAGAGCCTTGGACCAAAGTCTTAATGCAGTTGACGAAAGGAATTTAGGTATTAGAAATTGAAAGTTCCAAATTTGGGCCAGGTGTAGCCACTAGGCTAATGTATATAGAAGTCAAAATTGCATTGAAAAGCAAAGGAGAGTCACCAGTATCAATTCTCCTAATTAGTGCTCCTTTAAGTTAGCCTTCAAATAGGCCAAAAGAGTGTTTTTCTGTACAGAAAAATTGCAAACCATGGCTGAGCCTTGGGCCAATGTATAGACAGGGCTCAATGTCCAGTTGCTTAGAGCATCCTCTATGTATGGAAATGACCAAATGCACCTGGAACATAAGGAGGTGTCCCAACCTATACAATCCCAGGGTTAAGCAGTTTCAGGGCCAGTGGAAAGTTGTCAGAGCTCTCTGCTGAATGAATGGTCTCAAAGACAGTGCCTTTGACTAAGGGGGCCTTTCAGAAAGCTCCAATGAGCCCGGAAATGCAACTAAGGCACTTCAAAGTTAGGTCCATAGATTAGCCTGTCCTGGCATCTGGCTATGTTATGTATGTGTTTTAATTGAATGCAGCATGGCATCCCACCTAGGGCAGACTGTGTCAGAGCAGTAAGGTGAGAGAAAGGGTGGAGACAGAAAGTGAAAAGTAAAGGCTGCCTGAGAGAAATGGGGAGCATTTGAGAATGAGGGGGAGGAGAGCTGGTCCATGAGTGGGTTTGAGTTGCTACTAGGCTCAAATTTTTTTCCTGGGTTTTGACACCATATATTAGATCATTTTAAAAAAGTATCTGTAGAGAGAGAGAAGGCAGAGACCTGATCTAACCTTAGGTGGGACCATGTTTATTTATAGTAAGAGGGGGGATCTTTCTACTCAAGCATGCTGCTGCTCAAAATGCCTAAAGGGAAAGATGAGATATGGTCTGTTATGGGGGTGGAAATGGGCAGAAATAACTTTTGTAGGCTGCATGGGAAGCTGGGAAGTGTAGGAAACTGTTAGTTATTGATTGTAGTGGGTATTCGTTCCACCTATGGCCTTGGGGAACCAGCCCCTAGTGGTTGTAGAAAGATCTAATCACACTTTTAAAGAAATGTTTTACTGTCATTTACTGTCATCAGGCTCCAGCCCTGACAATGTTGAAGGGTCCTTGAAGAGGGGCATGAGGAATTGAGAAATGCTAGATAGGGAAAAAATATAGACAAAGATGAAGATAAAGATAGAGACACATGATAGCTTCAGGAGGGCCCTGGGTCAATACTCAAGTCACTTTGAGTTTATTCTTAATGGGCTTTTTATACACTAGCAAGGGGAGAGGCAGAAGACCTCCCCCTTTCAAGATCAAGGTACAAAGTACAAACAAGTGTAGACCCTTTCTTAACTCTCTGAACATCTGGTAACCATGTCTTACGGTAAAGCATCTTGTAATTAGGTCTTGAAGCATAAGACACCTGGTAACCATGCCTTTGGCCAAAACATCCTATTATGCAGCCTTGGAGAGCAACATAAACTTTGACTCTCTGACCTTGAGTCAAAATGGAAACAAACCACAAGCTGGAATCTGTGGGCCCCCACACTTTATAAACAGAAAGGGAGAACAAAAACCCCCAGCGATAGATCACATAATGTCTTATTAACCTCAAATTTTCTTAATGCTGATGAGAAAGGAACAACATCTGAGAGACATTGGGCAATAGAAAAAACTACTGAGCTAAATTAGCCTGTGTACTTCAAAAATGTGTTGACCTCAGAATGGAAACCAGGATATGTGCTATATTTGGGAAGGGGTTTTGCTTTTGTTTCTGTGGGAGAAGAAAGGCTATGGATAGCATCAAAGTTAATAAAA
Source organism: Peromyscus attwateri (assembly GCA_902168425.1). NCBI lineage: Eukaryota > Metazoa > Chordata > Mammalia > Rodentia > Cricetidae > Peromyscus > Peromyscus attwateri. Next base: position 13,394 of record CABHPP010000273.1, on the reverse strand, counting down.
ATTCGATTTGAGCAGGAGAAATCTCTTGAAAAGGAGAAGTGATAGCTCATTTACCAATGTGACAATTCTATAAGTTGAAAGGAAAACTCATCTAACAAGGGTCGGTGAAGGGTTCTGTTTTCGTGTCTACAGGAAAACAGAAATATCCATCTTCAAGAAGTTAAAAAGACCCTGCATACCTAGACATCTAAAGCTGAAGGGAAGGCAATCCAGAAAAAGTTTACAAGCAGAGAAAAATCAGACCTATTGGTACCAATAGATTCTACAGGGTAAAATATCACTATCTAATATCCATATGTCTTTACTTCTGAGAAAAGCTGTGGTCCCAACTCAAGTATAAAGACAAAATTAAAAGATTTTGTCTCATATCCGAAGAGCCGCCTAGTGTGGGACAAAAGCAAGCCAATAATTGAGGGACTATTACTGTCAAGATTCTATTTCTCTCTATGCTCATTCTTGATTCTTTAGAACCTTTCTTTGCATATCATGCCATCTTAAAATTTAAACTTTCTGTTTTGATATCAATAATGTTCAAGTTTTCCACAGTGAAAAAATCTTCCCAATAGTGATCTGTGAAGTCTCCAGAAGGAAGATGGGGCCCCACAACAACGATTCTACCTAGTTCATAATGATGCCATTGAGCAGATAAACACCACTCAGTAATTGGCTTTGGACTGTAAACTGTTCACGACAGTTCAAAGATGGCTAGTTGAGAAGGTCCATCATATTACACTTCTAGCCAGAACTTGGGATAAGCTTTAGCCATAACTCGGAGATTGACTACGACTATTACAGCCAGTTCCTATGAGACCTAACCATTATTTTAGTTTAGTTTTGTTTTGTTTTTTTTTGTTTTTTCGAGACAGGGTTTCTCTGTGTAGCTTTACACCTTTCCTGGATCTCACTCTGTAGATCAGGCTGGCCTCGAACTCACAAAGATCCGCCTGCCTCTGCCTCCCTAGTGCTGGGATTACAGGCATGCACCACCACCGCCCGGCCGACATTTTAGTTTTACACAGGATCCCACAGAGATACCATTGCCCCTGCCCCCCAGACAGCAGGAAGCAATTCTAAGAAAACTATGTCCCCTTCCCCAGAAGGTTTTGTTTTCTCGGGGTTATGGATAATTGGCATCTGTTACGGATTGGTATAAGTTGTAATAGGGTTGGGGGTGGAACAATAAAGTTTAGAATCAGGATTCTCTTTTGGAAAAGAAAAAAGGGGGATAGGATAGGATAGGATAGGATAGGATAGGATAGGATAGGATAGGATAGGATAATAAGATAGATTATTATATCTACTTGTAAACTAAATCAGTAACTATCAGCTTTAGATAATTTGTGTTGGTATGGATTCTTGTATATTGATACAAATGTAAAATTATTTTTCTATTCCTGTTCAAGATAATTTGTATACTGATACAAATGCAAAACTATATTTGCCATATTGTACATATGTTCCTACTCCTGTTTGAAATATTTTGTATACTGATACAAATGTAAAATTATATTTTTCATACTGTATATATGTTCTATCTCTGCTTAGGATATTTTGTATATTGATACATATTAAGGATATTGTTGTCATATTGCACTATACATTTCTACCTCTGATAAAGATATTTTTGTATATTGTCACAATTTGAGGTCATTGTCCTTATACTGTACATCTGTTTACAGACTGTTTACTCTTATAATGTGAAGCCTCGGCCTTTAAGTTATTTAAGTTGATAAGATTTACAGGTTAATAGACATCCAGGCTTGTCATATTTATAGTCATGTTAGTTAGGTTTACTAGATATACAGAGATATATGTCAGATGGATAAGTAATCTTCAAAAACTTCACAGAACTGGAGAATATGGCATTTAAATGTTCTAATAACTTAGAATTCTGTTGATGTGACATACAATTGCTCCTGGTAGCACTGATCTATTCCTGAGAGGATATTTGGCATTGAAGATACTCCTTATGGAGTTTGTCTTCTTTTTGGCAAAAGAATGGCCTGTTGGGCAAAGAACTGCACTTGCCTCAGCTGCTGACAGTAAGTACACTGTCCAATCTGGACAAACAGAACAAAGGATAAGCGACTGCTGAACCTAGCCAAGACAAGGTAAGATGGTCTTTCAAAATATCCTACTTCTGAAGATGGTCTGTCAGACATTCTAGGCCTATAGCCAAAAAATGGATGTTCCAAGTTGCAGAGAAATATTGGGTGACTGTCCAGGATGCCAGCTGTCTCTGTCATTTCTTGCCTGCTGTGGGATGTCTTTCTATGTGCTGTGAATATGTGTTGTTCTAATTGGATAATAAATAAAGCTGTTTTGGCCTATGGCAGGAAAGCTTACAGCCAGTTGGGAAACCCAAGCAGAGATACAGAGAGAAGAAGGGCAGAGTCGAGAGACATGCCATGCCCAAGGAGCAACAAGATGCCAGCAGACCCATAATGCCAAGGCCACGTGGCAACATATAAATTCATAGGAGTAGGTTAATTTAAGATGAAAGAGCTAGCTATCAAGAAGTTGAAGTCATAGGTCATCCAGTTTTCAATTAATATAAGCCTCTGAGTGATTATTTTATAAGTGGCTGCAGGACCATGGGGCCAGGTGAGCCAGAGAAACTTCTGACTATACTTGCCGTCTTTTGGAAGTTGCTCACTTGCACTTCCTATTTACTCAGGAAATATTATTTTCCTTCTCAGGTCTTTGATTATTATCACCTTTTCCTTCTCCTGAACAATACTTGATAATTGTTCTTATTGTATGGAGTTTTGTATTAGGTTTAGAACTTTCTTATTTAGACAAAATGGGGAAATGTAGTGGGTATTCATTCCACCTATGGCCTTGGGGTACCAGCCCCTAGGGTGTGGCCACTTGGCTAGTTTAAGATCTGGGAAGCACATATGCGGGCCCCTTCTCTCTCAAGCTCTTGGATGGTGAGGACCGAATCAGGTGGCGTGAAGCAGCATGGGACTGGTTCTTAACCTTCCAGGACTCTGAGACTGAATCTGCCTTATCCTGTATTAGTGAGTTGTTCCTCCCAATATAATCCTTTCATAAATAGTCCTTTTTATCAGTAATCCAAGTATTTCCTACATTAATTGATGTCTAAAATTTTCAGAAATGTGGAGCATTTTGAGTTTAAGATTTTCAGATTAGGCTTGTTCATGCTGCACATAGGCCAAAATTGAAGATAGTGGACATGATCCTTTATTACCATGGGGCTTAATGATTTTTGGAAAGCATGATAAACCAATTAAAAACCAAAAAGGAAATCAACGGCAAATAATGAACTCTCCTGCAATATGTTTTTAAAGGAGATGCTCATCAGGCAAGGGAGTTTCACAATGAAATGTGCACATAAATTAAGTTTGCAAAAATAAAGGGACAGAAAAAAAGATCCCTTGTATATTTATATATTTTTTATTTTTTACAATGGTTATTCCTTTCTATCCTTTATTAGAGTTATTTAATATAAATATATATCTACATATATACTGTTATGTAGATTTTCTATATTATGCATTGAAATGTGTATATATTTTATGAATAGATTCTCATGCATACATTAAATACATTATAGATAATATATGATGCCTTATAGATATGATAATCTCTATAACGTGCCATATAGAGTTATGCAGTGATAATAAATGTTTTTGTATCTTTTAAATCTTTTCATGTTAGTTAAAATGCCTTATAAAATACTACCTAATATTGCCATTTCCTGTATCAGACCTGTACAGTATTCTCTGGTGGAACTCAGCCTTCTGTTTGTGTACTGTCATAAAGTTAATTATACTGTTTCATTCTAATGGGCAATTACCATCTCAAATAGCTTTGCCTTTTTAAATTTTACATTAAAGCATATCTATGCATACATAATCTATTTTAAAATGTAATTTTCAAGTCTAACAGTCATATTTACTCATGAATCATTTCATTTGTTCATTTGTAATGGAATAATGTATTTATAAAGCAATAAAGAACTTACATGCCTTGATTGAATAGAGTAAGCTATTCACACATAGTGAAGACTGAATGTGTAATCTGCCTACCTTCGGTGTGACACACTTCCAAAGAGTTCTACAGTGGTGATGAGAACAGGGGATAGAAGCTGGTCAGATGATCCCAAAGCAGCCATTCTGAGAAAGCCTGGAGGTCCCTAAAGCAGAAGAGAGGGGGCTGGGCCTTGGCTCTGCATTAGCTCTTCTGAGTAAGTACTTGTGCCAAGACGCTACAAGCAGCTATGTGAGTGAACTTGAGAAGAGACACCTGAATACCTTATGGCTGGGCCAAATCGACCAACTTGCTTGTGCCCTGACCTACACTTCATATGATTCACTCTCATCCCAGTTTCTTCCAAAAGTTTTTTCTCGGAACTCACTATGTAGATCAGACTAGCCTCAAACTCAGGGAATCACTAGCCTCTGCCTTCCTAGTGCTGGAATTAAAGGTGTGGGCCAACACTCCAGGCCCATGAGTCCTTTAAAAGCTTCCAACCCAGTAGCAGCTACATGGTACCCTTTGTCCTGAGACCTGTGAATGAAATTTCTGAAGAGAAGCTGTGTCTGGCTGTGAACAACAAATTCCTGGAAGGAGTTTCTGTGACTGCAGAGACTGATGAACCAATTGGAATTCCAGTACTGTGAAGAGTTTGCAATTTTGTAGGTTCAGAGGATAACTACTTTATCTTGAGCTGGTTTTAGCTTTCTGGAACAGCCATTCCTTGCCTAACTCTCTATTTGAACTAACACCTTTTGATAGTAAATAAAAAACCCCTGAGAAGCTATTAACTTAGAACTAACATCTTACGTTAATAAATAAAACCCTCTTAGAAATTATAAACTCAACAGAACACTAGCTTCCACCAATGCAAAAGCTGGAAATGTCATTAGATAGCACCTTAGACCTATATAATAGCTCCCCCATCTCATGGTATCAGCCTCTCTGGTGTAGCCACCAATGTATTTTAAACCTGACCTAATTTATGACTTTCTTTGTTCTGTAACACTATAAAAATCCTTTAAAACTGCTCGCACATCGGAACATGGAATTTGGGGTAACCTAAGTCTGTGATCCTGGGCCATGGTTACCCAAAATAGCTTCAGAGTAAACTATTGTTACAGGTATCCCACCAGAGTTGACTGTTCAGACACAGCTTATAATTGAAAAGCTTTATTCCAGCTGATATTTGGGACCTGAGTGTAGCGCCAAGAGTTTAGATTAAGGGATTTTTTTTTTTTAAAGACAAACCCCACAACCTGATATCTCACTTGGTAGCTGCAAGGAGTGGGAGCTGTGCAAGGGGGCAGTTTAACAGAAGCTAAGACAAACTAGCTGAGGCATCTTGACCTCGGGTTTCTAAAACAGAACTGGGCAGTTTTCAATGGGATTTTTCCATCAGGGAGATCAAATTTTAGTTACATCTAAATTGGCCTAAGCAAGCATAGAAGATGAAGGAATTTCTGCACTGCCTTGCCCTGTCACAATTCCAGAGATGCTTATACCTCTCAAGCTGACTATCAGGCTGTTGAAAATAATAGGCCCTAAAGAGAGTGGGGTTTCTCCTGGAATCTCATGCTAGGAAAAAGAAAGGGCACAAGTTAGATTCTTTTCTGAAAAAGAATTTATAACAATCTTAGCAATTTGTCAAACTACCTTACAGGATGTGAGAGACTAAAACCCAGATAATGATGAGTCAATGATGGTCATGACTGTATCCCGACCAGGATTGCTTAGATGTGCATGCCCATGGCCCTCTATTGAACTTCTATCTTACTTCAGGACCCTGTAAATAGACTCAAGGGCTTTGCTGGATTCGTGCCTCCACTTCTCAGTGTGACCACACTGAATAAGTCTTATTCTGCTTTCTATTTTTAATTTGGTACTTTTAGTTAGTTTATTGTGGATGGCTGGCCAGACTACCAGACCTGAATTGGCACAAATTGTGACCTCTACGTTATCTCCCAAAAAAACAGACTGTGAAACAATTAGTAAGCCACTTTCACCTCAGCTGCTTTGAGCAAAAGAGGAGAGAGAGATGAGCGGGAGCCTGTGCCTATATGACAAACTTTACCATTTAATCTTGAGCATTACTAAGGCTTTCTTCTTAAAGAAATCAAGTGAACTTTCTACCATTTTCCTAAAGTGGGTTCACCTAATTTGATGAAATCATGTCATGTGTCTGATAATTGTTTTCATGTATCCTTGGTTGTTTTAATATGTTGTTTGTATTAAAGATTTTTTCACAAACAGTGCCCACTCAGTTCTTTTTTAATTCTTTTTTTTTTTTTTTTTTTTTTGTTTTTTACTAAACCTTTTTTTTGGTGTGCCCAGTTAAAATCAAGTGGAGATTCAAATTTGAATATTATGATCATGTATTAAGGCCTGATAAATCACATACTATTTTATAAAATTGAGTACTCTAAACATTTTAACCCATTATATGATATCTTTTGTGATTTTTAAATGTTTAATAAAATTTTATCAATATATACATAGATTTTGACAGGATTTCCCTCTAAAACAGATTCTAAATATCTACCTGTATAAATTTTTATCTTATTTATATATAATTGGTAACACAAAATTTATGGTTTCTTCAAAATATTTTTGATAATAATGGAAAATGTAATATATTTATTAATGTAATTTATTTATATATATGTGTATGGAGAGAGAGAGAGAGAGAGAGAGAGAGAGAGAGATATTTTGGAGATCTTTGTGCTGTTTCCTTTTCTTAACAAACAATGATGTGCCGGGCGGTGGTGGCGCACGCCTTTAATCCCAGCACTCGGGAGGCAGAGCCAGGCGGATCTCTGTGAGTTCGAGGCCAGCCTGGGCTACCAAGTGATTTCCAGGAAAGGCGCAAAGCTACACAGAGAAACCCTGTCTCAAAAAACAAAAAAAAAAAAAAAAAAACAATGATGTTCAAAATCTTGGTTTATCTTATGTACAATTACATATATAAACTATCTGCCTGCAGTTATATTTTAATTTTATGTAATGTACATTGCCAAATTGGCTTATAAATAAGTGCTCCTATAAACTAAACTTGTTAACTTGGTTTGGTTTCATTTTACCTCAAAGTAAACTAAAATTTTAAGAAAAAAAATGATAAAAGACGAAAGTATTTAATCAATATGACCACAATGGTTAGTGTGCACTTCCCTAGCATTTCATGCTGTCCATGTCTCAGCAAGGAATTCTTTCTCCACACAGAGACAACGAAGCCACTCACACACTTGCTCTTAGAAGATCGTGGTTTTCATTTTAATATTTCAGTCTGTAAAAATTATTTTGCAGTTTGGAACACACTACACATGGAGCACATTCAACAGGCAAACTGGTTTTTAAAGCACATATTTATTTGTCGCAGAGCTACTCAGTCATGGAACATCTCATTGTTGAGCAGTCTTAGTCTTACCTATTTTTGGACTCTGGGTTTAGTCTAGAGCCCTGTTCTAATTTTACACTAATGTTGCTTTGGTTGCTGTAGATATGGACTTGAAGTGGAAGCATATGAACTACCCAGTTGTTTCTTGTGGAAAGTATTTCCCAGTTTTAAGTTCTCTCTAGATCCTCAGTATTTCACATCAGGTGGTGGTTTGACATCACACTATGGAAACTCTGTGGAGGACAGACTCGGCAGCAGCGCTCTGCCAGTTTCTAACTGGATGCAGTTCTCCACTCGCTCCCATGTTGTGTTACTTTCTTTGCTGGTGTCTTGATTCATTGCTGAGTTCCCATACAATTTGTTTGAGCTCTACCTTTAGCTTTTGATGATCCTTTTGTTGCTTCTTGTGCACTCAAAAACACTGACATTTCCATTGCTTGGTATTAGTGTGTAGAACTATGATAAGTTTATATATACTTACTTTGCATGCATCAATTTGCTTAAATTTTCTTATTAAAAAAATTTTCAAGAAGTATGTAAGAGGATTAGTGTCCATAAGAATGTCACATACCAGCATACTATATTTTCTTTTCCCACCAGTCTGCTTAATTCTTTTGTGTTCCTCGTTACATTGGCCAAGACTTCTATGTGGGATTGGACTGTCCTTCATATCAGGGAGCACAGCCTTTCATCAGCATAAGCCATACCAGCTTATGCTGTGGACACCTTTCTATTGCTAGCTAACACAGACTGCAGTGTGAACTATTCTCTGATTTTGACAAAGGCTTTTGTCTTTCTGGAGATATACACATACATGTTTCTTACTCTTTTCACTTCCTTTTCATTGTTGTTTTATGTGGTCAATTCTATTTTCTAAGGCAGCTATGAATGAATTCTGGGGCCAGCCCTCCAAGAATCAGATGTCTTAACCTTGTGCATACACTATCATTAAGTTTACTATTTTTGCTTTTATACTAAGGAAGGAAGTACACTTCTCTGTTTCTGTGATAAAACAGCATGGCAAAAGCAACTTAGGGAAGAATTATTTTGGCCTATGTATGGTTCCAGAGGGTTGGATGTCCATACTAGTGGAAAGGCATGGTAGTAAGAGGCAGAAACTGAGAGATTTCATCTCAACTAAACACAGGGAGAAGAGAGAACAAACAGGGAATAGAATGAGCTCACCCTGTGATCTATTTCCTCCAGTGAGGCCCCATATCCTAAAAGTTTCATAACCTTCTCAGCAGCACCACCAGCTGGGGACCCGTGTTCAAATATTAGAACCTATGCAGACACTTTTTATTCAAACCATCATAGGATGAAACTGAAATTTTCATTTGTTTTTAGTAAATACTCTGTTTTGTAAGTATTTCAGGATCTATGGCCTCATAAATTTCTACCAGATGTATTTCTTGAATTTTGGAAAACAGTTTGGTAGTGCTTATATGATTATCTTAATATCTGAGAAAATTTATACTAGTAAATCTGTGCCTGGAGATTTTTAGGGGTTTTTTTTTGGCATATTTTCACTATGAATAAGGCCTTTCAGGTTTTTTTTTTAAATGTCCCTTTCTTTCAGTTTTAACAAGTTCTCAAAAATGAATATGTCTATTTCATTTAAACTGTCAAGCATAATGTCTTAAAATTATTCCTAAAATCCTTTTAACACTCATTCAGTCTATGACCTTTGTTATTTTCCCACATTAATATTTAACATTAATAATCTCTGTCTTTTACTTGTTTTGGTTTTATTAATTGATTATGAATTACATATTCCATATCATTCTACTCTATTACTTTTTCTATCACCATTTACAACTATACAGTTTTATAATATATTATATAATATATTAATATACAATGTATTAACCTTGACACAATATCAACTTTGAAAATTGTTTTATTAGTTTCTATTATTTTCTCCTTAAGTTTGGAACAATCTGAAATAAGACTTAGTTCATCCAACTTTACAACAGAAACTTATTTTTTCAGCTTCATCCCTTTCCTCTTCATTCCTCCTCACTTGAAGTGATACAATTATGCATATTTCTTATGATTTTCTCATATAATTTAAGATGTCATAAATTCCTTGTGTTTTAACCTCTGATCGAGACTTTGAAGTGTGTTCTTTAGTTTTAAAATACATTAACACTTTTAAGGGCTTCCTTTATTTGTATACTACTTTAATGTTTACAACATTAAGTATTTATGATTTTCATCCTTTAAAATGTACTGAGAAATTGTTTCTAAGTCAACACACATCCTAGCTCAGCATTTTCTGCGCGTGCATTCTGAAAGTAGCCATCCTTCTATTTGGGGTATTCTATACACATCAATTAGAGTAGTTGATTGGTAATTTTATCCAAACACTCTATCAGTGCTGGTCATCTGTATACTTCTAAGTGAGGGCTGCTAAGCTCTCTGACTGTCGCTATGGACTTGCCCCTTTCCACATTCAATGCTGTCCAGTTTTGCTTCATTTATTTTGAAGATCTGCCAGATGTGTATGATTCAATGTTGTTCCATATTTTTAGTGAACTACTATGTATTTGAAGATCTGGCTGCTTGCCACCTAAAAGCATCTCTTGATGTCTTTCGTTTAACTAATTTGATGTCTTAAGTTGAACTAATTTTTAATTTGTATATCCCCCTTTGCTTTAAATGTGTTTCAGTAACATCTATAAAATGCACTTGTTTAAGGCAAGAAATGCTCACATCTTGCCTTTTCTGTTGTGGTTTTCTAACTCTGATCAGCACTGCCTTTTAACTGGAATAGTTGTTCAATTTGTATTGAAGGTTTGTTTTCTGTGACTTGTCTTGGCTCTGTCTCTTGGAGGTTTTCATCCTATTTTTCTAAACCGGTAATTCTCTCCTCCCTCTCCTCTTGCCCCCTTTTTTATGAATTAAGTCCCTTTTAAATACTCCACTTTGAGACTATTCATCTGGCATTCTTGTGTTGTCGAGCAATAGAGACAAGCATTTTAACTAACCCCAGTGCCCTTTCAGGCACTACTTTCCTTTTCGCATATAGCAGAAGTACTCCACAAATGCACAACCAAGGTTCTGTTTCCACAGAGTACAGCCACCACCCTGCACTTCACTTACAAGTGCTGTGGCTAGCACCACACAAGCTGCAGAGTTCGTTTCAATTCTCCAACGCGTGGAAGCTTTTTCAAGCACTGTAATTGGTTATGTGAATAAGGTGACATTCCATGTTTTTGTGCACTTACACATGTCACTTTTCTGATGGTCATCACTCCATCCTGCAGGCCTAACTTCCCTCTAGTGTAATTCTTCTTTAGCATAATGAAGCTCTTTAGTGTGTCTTACAGGAGACAATTTTTTCTCAGGCTTTGCTTGTTGATATCTTCATTTCTTCTATACTCAGGAAAAAAAGAATTTTTAAAGAAGCATATTTTTAAATTTATAGACTAGTCTTTCCCTTTAAGCCCTTAAAGGATGACATTTTATCATTCTTTCCTTCCATTTGATGTAATGAAAAATCAGTTTTAATTGTTTGGCTCTTTATATCTTATCCCCTTTCCATAACTGCTTCCAATAATTTTTTCTTTTATTTTTCAAAGTGTTCTCTACAATTTGCCTAAGAATTACTATGGAGGTAGTGCTGAAGATCTGGGTCTACTCAATTTGGAAGCTTTCCTGCATGGTTTTTTTAAAAAGTTGTATTTTGTCCTCTTCTTTGCTCATTTCTTGCAGTTTTTTTTTGTTTTGTTTTGTTTTGTTTTTTGTTTTTCGAGACAGGGTTTCTCTGTGTAGCTTTTGCACCTGTCCTGGAACTCACTCTGTAGCCCAGGCTGGCCTTGAACTCACAGAGATCCGCCTGGCTCTGCCTCTTGAGTGCTGAGATTAAAGGCGTGCGCCGCCGCCGCCGCCGCCGCCGCCGCCGCCACCACCACCACCACCCGGCATTTCTTACAGTCTTAAAATGTGACGTTGCTGCACAGGTTCATGAACTTTGTGCTCTTGCTGTGTGCCTGCCATTCTTTGTTTGCATTTGAATAATAGCTTTGGAGCTATCTTCAAGTTAAGCTGGTCTCCTTGCTGTGTCACTTCTCCGTCCAGCTTCTCCAATGAGTCCTCTGACTCAGTTGTTTATCTTCACATGTGCTTAAATGTGGCTATTTTCTCATTTGCACATGCATGCTCCCCACTTTCTCTCCCACATCCTAGCATGGAGTTTTAAAATTCTCTATATATCTAATATCGGGGTCTTTTCTATTAGTTTATTTCTTGTGTATGAATCACATTTTCTCCTTTCTTTATTTGCCTCATAATTTCTGACTGTGAAAGGCAAAGTGTGAGGTAAGAGGCCGACAAAAATGTACTTTCAAATGCACACGAAAGAACAGCAGACAGCATACTATTAGTACTGACTTCAAAGGAGCACCCAGCCTGCCCTGGCTAGTGTCTCCAAGGGAGCCGAGTCATCCTAATTTGTAATCTACATCCAATCTGAACAGCTTTAGTAACTTTGAGCTCATCATGAGCTTAAAATATTTTGAAGTTATAGTTGGGGTTTTTGTTTGTTTGTTTTTGTTTTTCAAGACAGGGTTTCTTGTAGATGAAATTCTAAACGGTCTTAGTAAATAAGAAATGCAGAGCCAAATACAGAGTTAAAAGCTCAAGAGGTCAGAGCCTTTAGCTTACCACTCGCTGCCATCCTTCCCCTGAGAGAGAGATCTTCTTCCTGTGACCTGTCTTTTTATTGCCCTTCTGTTCTGCCTTCTCGTTGGCTCTAAACCCAACCACAAGATTTCCTCATCACTGCCTGTCTATACAGACCTCTAGGTCTCTGTGGTTGGTACTGGGATTAAAAGTTCAGGTCACCTTGCTTTGGATGTGTCCTTGACCACAGAGACTCTGCCTGCCATGTGATTGGATTAAGGGCATGTGCTACCACCACCTGACTCCCACTTATGGCTCACTGTGACTTCTGACCTCCAGGCAACTTTATTAACATACAAATAAAATCACATTTCAGCACAAATAAAATATCACCATAGTTTCTCTGTGTAGCTTTTGTAGCCTGTCCAGGAACTTGCTCTGTAGACCAGGCTAGCCTTGAACTCACAGAGATCTGCCTGCCTCTGCCTCCCGAGTGCTGGGAGTAAGGGTGTGCACCACCGCTGCCCACTGTAGCTGGGTTTTTCCTTTTAACTACAGGCAAGACTTTGGAGAGCTATTTATCCTTTACTATACAAACAAACAAACAAAAAACAGAAAACCCTCTGAACTGGTATGGTATGAATGCTAAATTTAACAACTGTGCATGCTTCCTTGACATCTGAAACTGAAATGTCTAGGACAGCCTAACCACGAGATCCTTTTGTCCCTTCTGTTCCTTATGATAAGGTCCCATGGACACATATCCTCTTTTATCAAAAACACCAGGCACAGTTCCCACTTGTCACTAAGGAGTGGCTTTCAGCAAGCTGTAAGCATGCAAACTTATTGAAATATGCTGAACTCCACCTTCAAGACTGGGTACGCCCATCTTGGTATGAGCTGATCTCACCTGCCTGTGAAGCCAGGAACACCATTCTTCGTGGCCTGCAACTGTGAAGTGTGCTGTGGGCAGTGAGGTCTTCCCCCGTGCCACAAGTGCCTGTAGAGAGTGATATCACTTTCACCCATCCACTGTTGCTTGTTAAGGGTTCAGCCATCCCTGAGCAGGAGAATGGGATGCCTTTCCTACTAATAAGCTGTAAACAGGTTGTTAGAAATGGTGAGGGCTGGTGAGATGTCTCAGTGTTTAAGAACACATGTTGCTCTTGCATAGGACCTGGTTTCAGTACCCAGTACACACATCGTGGCTCACAACCATCTGTATCTCCAGTTCCAGGAGATCGGATGCCTTCCTCTGGCCTCTGCAAGTTTCAGGTATTCACATAGTGGACATACACATACATATGCACACATGTGCAGTCAAGGTATTCATACACATAAAATAAAAAAAAATCTAAAAATACAAAATAAA
>CABHPP010000272.1:21895-40799 GCA_902168425.1 Peromyscus attwateri | reverse complement strand
CATCATCACCATCATCATCATCATCATCATCACCATCATCATCACCATCATCATCATCATCACCATCATCATCATCACCATCATCACCATCATCATCATCATCATCATCATCATCATAAATAATATATCCTTGTAGGGATTCTACTGCCTTTCTGGCCCTACTCTGAGTTCTCTTGATGTTTGCTTCAAAACAGCAGAAACTCCCTGCCTTCATCTCCTTAGCACAGCTTGATTTTGCAAGCCCAGAGTGGCAGAGACGTTTCTTCAAAGACCACCAGTGCCCTCCTGGCTGTCTGGTCCACAGTATATTTCTCACTCTTCACCCTTGATCCCAAGATAATTTGACATGGTTTATCACCTCTTCCCTCTCAGAATTCCTTCTCTTGTTTTTCAGTCAGTCAGTCGGTTATAAAATAAGTGCTAAGTGTTGTACAAAGCAAAATAGCGGTTCCTCGAAGAGAGCTAGTTTTGAGTCTCTGAAACCCACGAATGACATGCTACATGACAACAGGGACCTGGGTAGCAGATGAAACTGAGGTTGTTGAACATCTGACCTTGAGATGTACAGATTTCCATTGATTATCAAGGTACTTGTAAAGCAATCATAAATGCCATTAAATGGGCAAGGAGAGGCACGAGAGTCAAGAATCAGGGTGATGCAGTGTGAGCAAGACTGGACTGGCCACCGAGGGCTTTGGATATGAAAGGGGACAATGAGCCAAGTGATAACACGTGGGGCTGCAAAGGAAAAATGGGCTTGTCCTTGAAGCTTATGGGGGTGGCAACATAGACCTCCCAATACCTTGATTTAGACAAGTGGGATATTTCAACTCCCATTGAAAAATAAATATTAAATGTGTTGTAAGCTGACCTTAGGAAAATTCCTCCAGTTGTACAATTATAAGTTGTACTTGGCTTTCATTGATGGCTGACCAAAATAGAAGTTCTCTTCTGTTGCTCATGATAACTTAGTTCATGTAACTATAAACACAGTATTTATTCTTTTTCAGTGAAAGCTAAACAGATTTCTAAGAATTTATAAAATACACATTTTTGGTTATTTTGCTGACAATTAAAACGTGTGTGTGAAGCCATATGCTTCATCAGTTCCATCTACTAACTTAAAACTGGTGATTAGTTTTGAGTGTTAACCTGATACAACCAAGAATCACTTGATAAGAGAATGTCAATGGGGAATTATCTACACTGTGTTGGCCTATCAATATCCGTGAAAGGTTGTCTTAATTAAGCTACTTGATGTGGGAAGACCCAGTCTACTCTGGGTGACATCATTCCCTAGGTAGAGGTCCTGAACTCTATAAAAATGGAACTATCAGGCTAAGCACAAAAGAGCACACAGATGAACAAGCATGCATTCATTTCTCTCTGCTCTTGACTATGGGTATGATGTGACCAGCTGTTGAAGTTCTTGCCTCAACTTCCCCAGAATGGTAGACTGTAACCTGGAATTGTAAGCCAGAATAAATCCCTTCTCATCTGATTCTGTCACAGGATTTTATCACAGTAACAGAAATGAAGGCAGGCTTATCAAAGAGAAGATCAAATGACCTTTCTATCCCCTCCAGATAACATCACAAAGACCACTATTTGTAGAAAGCTGAGATCAAAAAGCAGATGTCATAAAGATGAAACTATTTTAAAAGCATATCGATCCCTTAGTACAATGTGACTTTTTAAGATTTTAATTCTTTTGTTGTGTTTGTTAACTTTTTCAAATTTATAATTTGATGCGATGTTCTTATTCATTCTAAAATAATTTTTACTGCTGTATTAACTTTTACCTACATCTTTTAATCTTATTAGAGAGGCCCTCCAAAGTTTGTAAGCCTTGGGCTGCCTGAAATCTGGATCCATACTCAACCTTCATTCATTCAAACTGTTGTTCATTCACGTCCCTCTCTACCCATGGATACAAATTTATCCCAGTTACTTTTGCTAGAAATACCAGTGCCAGTCAGGAAAGGGTGTGGGGGCAGGCAGCTGCCCATCAGGACTGAGTTCAAGGGTACTGTACTTTGGAGCCCTGGTGATGCCTCTTGACTATGCCATAGACACATTTATAGAGCCTCTCATTACTGTTATATACATAAATGCCTCTCCAGGAAGAAGTATGTCAGCTGAAATGAAGTTGGAAAGAAAGAGGGGGAAAAAAACACTCAGAATCTAGAAAAGTTAAATGATGTTTAGGATGCAAGAATTTAACCCCAAGCCATAATTTTGGAACTAAGATATTCAGCAACAAAGGTCAAGAAAAGGTACAGCCATGACAGAGTTATGCCAAAGGGAACTAAAAAGCTGATGTTGAGGGCTGGAGGATGGCTCAGTGGATAAGAATGCTAGCTGCTCAAGCATGATGACCTGAGTTTGAATCCCCCAGTACCCATGTATGGTGGTTTGGATAGGAATGTCCCCCATAGCTCACAGACTTGAATGTCTGGTCATTAGGTGGTGGCACTATGTGACAGGGATTAGGAGGTGTGCCCTTGTTGAAGGAAGTATGTCACTTGGGGGTGGGCTTTGGGGTTTCAAATGCTCAGGCCAATCCTAGTGTCTCTCTTTTTCAGCTACATGCAGATCCAGATGTAGACTCTTGGCACTGTGTCTGCCCGAGTGCCACCATGCTCCTAGCCATGACAACAACGGACTAAATCTCTGAATTCTGAACCCCAATTTAATGATTTCTGTTGCTATGGTCAAGGTGTTTCATCACAGCAGCAGAACACCGATTAAGACACCATGTAAAAATGTTGGGCCTGCTGCTCTTGCCTGTAACCCCAGAGTTGGAGTCAGAACAGGCAGATCTCAGGACCTCGAGGGCCAGCCAGCCTAGCCTAGCCAGAATGCAGGCTTCAAGTTCAGTGAGAGACTCCATCTCAAGGGAATAAGGTGGACGGTGATAAAGCAAGGCAGCCAATGTCATCTAGAGTCTCCTTGTGCACACGCACGCGCGGGCGCGCGCGCGCGCGCGCGCACACACACACACACACACACACACACCATATACATGATTTTGCAAAAATAATGCTAGATAATAAGAAATATATATTTTTCTTAAACTTAAGCTGACTTTCCTTTTTTTGTTTTTGTTTTTGTTTTTGTTTTTCGAGACAGGGTTTCTCTGTGTAGCTTTGTGGCTTTCCTGGAACTCACTCTGTAGCCCAGGCTGGCCTCAAACTCACAGAGATCCTCCTGCCTCTGCCTCATGAGTACTGGGATTAAAGGCCTGTGCCACCACCGCCCGGCAAAACTCTACCAAGGCTGCTTGAAGATCCTGGGGACTGAAGACTTTTTTTTTTTTAAGACGGTCTTATGCAGCCAGCCTGAGGTTGAACTTATATGTAGCTGAGGGTGGCCTTGAACTTCTGATGCTGCTCCTTCCATCTCCTGAGGACACCACTATGTATAGTTTATAAAGTTCTGGAGATCAACCCCAGGGCTTCTTAAATGTCAGGTAAGCACTCTACCAGCCGAGCTGGACCCCAGCCCTTAAATCACATTACTTAGTTCTAAGCTTGTTTGTTTTTATGTTAATTAAAACTAAAGATTATCTCATTTATGATCTGCTCTTACTTGTTGTTAATGTGTAATGCCAGAGCTTTCCAAAAGAAACCTCAAAACAAATGAAATGTCAAGGATGGGATTTTATTCTTATAAAGAACATTAAGTTATGAAACCTGCAGGGCAATGAGCAGGTCTGGAAATCATTGCCGTGGAGGGAGGTATCCGGGACTCGGAAAGACAAATAGCACACGTTCTCGTTCACGTGTGAATCCTAGCTTTTCATTTTTCTCTATGTATTTTTATGTGAGAATAAACGTGGGTCGAGGCCACGAAACTAGAACGTGGACTGTGAGGAGGAAAAGAAGAGTTTTTAAGGAAAGAGCGTGTGGAGAGTAATCGGATAAGTGAGACACCAAAGTGGATAGGGAGGGAGTCAGGGAGGACGAACCAAACCGAGTCTGTAGGAAAATGTCATAATGGAATTTGCTACTTTGTATGCCAATTAAAAAATATTTTTAAAAGATAATGAATAATTTAAGTGAAAGCACCAGAGACTAATATGCAGACTGTCAGCCTACTAGACTAGCGTCTTCATGAAGGATAAACCCACACAACCCTTAATGAGATGCCTCCTTTCCCAAGGCATCCAGGGCCAAGAGAGTCATTTGCAAAATAATCTGTCCAGTGGCTGTCTTTCCAAAGCCTCTGAGAACACAGCTGTCGAATGATACAGCATGTCCTGACCCCACCGTGATGACACAGTTAGAGGAGGAAACTGAACTTGGGCGGTACGAACGCCATTCACATGTCAAGAGCTGGTAACGTAACGGGGGAGGACAGATAAGCCTCCCAAACCACCCTTCTCCAGTGCATTTCTGACTCAGAACCACATTAAAACCATGAGATTCTTACTTAGAATTTCATATTTTTGAAACATTTTCCTTCTCGTTTAGCACTGTGGCACATTCTGGGCTGACCTCTGTTTCCTGAAGTAAATTAGAGAAGACATTATTTATTCCTGATTAGCATCTTGGAAATTTAACTTTGCAGCATCCGCTAGCTCTAACTTTAAGAGGGAGTGGGATGCACTTCTAGTACACCAATTAACACCAATTTCTGCCCCGTGGATGCATGTGGATACAGACCACGGTCCATGAATTTGGGATTAGTTTCCCAAACCGAAGCGCATCATTTAATCTCTCCCTTGACATCTACAGGGATTCGTTATGGGGACATAATCACTAATAAAATTTCACACCCATAAACTTGGCTCCAAGAGCTGCCAAACAAACGCCACCGACTGTTGCAGACATTCATTCATAGGAAAGCAGGCTAGCAAGCACATGTGGGAAGGGATGTTTTGCTATGCCAAAAGCGAGTTTTCATGCTGTTAAATTTATGCATTTCCTGCTGCTACTCAAAAGGCTTGTCTGAATGTTAGGGCAGGGGAGAGTGTCTCTGTGAAAATGCTCTTCCCCTGCTTGTGTCAAAAGGTCTGACCTGCACTCTGGTCCCTGGGCAAAGCTCATCTGCAGACGCAGACGTCGTTAGATGATATTAACCACAAAAATCGGGAAAGAATACTAGGTTAATTTGGGGGGCTGAAAAAGAAAAGAGCTATAAAAAGCACTTTAGGAAGAAGAAGAAGAAAGGTCTTAAAATGGGAAGCAAAGCAGGCATCTGGGGAAGAAAAATGCAACACCCCCTTCACCCTCAGGAAATGAAATGTTTCTGACAGGGTCGGAGACTCTGCTTGGCAAACCTTCTTAAATTAATTACCTTCTTGACATTTTAAAGGAAGGTTTCAGATTGTAAATTTAACCCAGACAAAGCATTCTTTTTAATCTTGTCAGTATGCAAACTACTTTGCACCGCAGTCTGTGAATTATTTATCAGAGGTTCGACCCCAAAGGGCGAAAGGAAAAGGCAGGCGTATTTGATCTGAGATTCTGCAGCTAGATGTAGTTCTTTACCTTAGATCTGTACCTGTTGGAGCTACTTAACTTTTCCTGCTTTTGATGTTTTTAATTCCCTGAGCATTCCTTGACTCAAGGAAGAAGAGACCTGGTGCCATTTTATAATGTGCTTTTTGAGGTGGGTAAAATAGGTGGTTCAGCGGCGTCTTTGTGGCAGCCGCGGTCAGGTGGGGAAGAGGGAAAACCGGGCTTCATCTCAACATGCTTCCACATTACATATGCCAGACAAGCAATGTCTTCCCCTCCTCTTGGGCCCGTGTGAGATGAGCTGCCAAGACAGATTGCTAGGGAAATTAACTCTTCCAAGTATCGATAAACTGGTGTGCACGACATCAACAAACATTAACAGATTAGTTTGGAGCTTAAAGAAAAGCGAAATTCACGATGCCTACAAGCTATCAAGCAAAGCCGTAGCTTTAGTGCCCGTCCTAAGGGCACTTTGATTGTGTGATTTGGGATGAGGCGCACCCCCTTCCATAGAATGCGCTTACTCCTTGTCTGTCGATGCGCAAGCGCACAAAAGCCGTGGGTCTGGCCTGAGCCACCAATAGAAAGCAATGAAGAACAAACGGCATGCGTTGTCTCCAAGGAAAGTTTGCAGAGCACAACACACAGCTTTGCGGAACAGCCCAAAGGCTCGGTCCCACCTGAGAGAAGCCATGCACAGATGACAATGTCCTCTTAGAGCTTCCCATATCTTGAGGATCTCTGGGGCTTCCCTCAAGAGAAAAAGGAAGGGACATGGCTTCACTTCCCTTCTGCCATACGATGGTATTCCAGTTTTTGCCAAATCAAAAGATGGGGCGTCCTTAGCAATCACAAATTCCTATTTACAGCAGATGCAGCTCCATATCTGCATGGGCACCTCCTACTGAAATCAGTGCAATGGATAAATAAATGAAGCCGTGGAGTAAACTAAATCAGAATGGTAAAGCAGGCATAATTTTCCTTTCAAATCCCAAGATGACCTGGGGCCGATGAATTCTTTCTGAAAATGTTGGCTTGCCATCACAGTGGTGACCATTCACAGAGTAAATGCTGCTTGGGCTACTACCTACGGTGGAGTTTTATTGTGCTCTCTATCCTCGTGTCCTAAATAGCTGAGGACACCGAAGCTTAGAGGGACCCTGAGGCCCAGGATCACGCAGCTAATAAAGCTGAGATTCACAGCCGGGGCTCCGCGACCCCCCAGCTCCATGGGCGGAGTGTCGCCAAGCGTGGGCTGCAATCTTGATTCCATTTGGTTGCTTGTAATTCTTCTCTTCACGCGCATGTAAGTCTGGTAGAAGTGTGATAAAGCTGACATGGCTCAGTGAATGAAGAACTGCCGTGTATAAGGTGGTGTGTGTGTGTGTGTGTGTGTGTGTGTGTGTGTGTGTGTGTGTGGTTATGCTACAGATATTTTTCAACCTCTTAACCATCTTAGGTCTGAAGAAGCCACTGTATATAGTTTAACGAAGCCAAACAAATTAAAGAGAACATACATTTGAGCTCCAGTGCATACATCTCTGAGATGAATTAGTGAGCATCTAAAAGGACAGAACCTGCACAGATTACTAGCTTAGCAGGACGCTAAGGGCAACCCCCCTGAGCATGGATGGGAGAAACCAAGCACTCTGGGGTTTGGCCCCATGGGAAGTGTCTACATATACTATTTCAAGGTCCGTTAAGTGTCCGGGTCTGTTTTTTAAGAATTCTTGCCTTCTGGAGTGAAGATCAAATGTAAGCCATAGATCCCTGCGCTGGGGTCATCATTACCTGGGTGCCTGTGAGCAGAAGGAGACAGACTGACCCAGAGAGGGGGCGCCTTTCTAAAATCCTGGCAAGTTTCCCTTCAGAACTGAAAGGCAATGGGGGAAGTGAGCCATCAGGGTCCGTGTGGGCTGTCGTAGCACAGGGTGACTTAAACAGCAGAAATTATTTCTCACTTCTAGAGGCTGGAAGTCAAGACGTCAGAGGTGAGGTAGGGGGTATAAGGCTTGGTTTCTGGTTCATGGGTGGTCATCTCCTCCTGTACTCTGGTGTGGCAAAGAGCGGGGAGCAGGGTGGGGTGAGGGGGGTGAAGAGGAGGGTACCAAGCTGCCTCTTCTAGAGGAGAATCAGTCCTGTCCTGATCTAGACATCTCGCAAAGGCCTCACCTCCAAGGGGCAGCCCGCACGGTGGTTAGGCTTCGCAGAAGAGTATTAGAGGGAAGGAAACTGCCGTTTGCTTCCCTGCAGGAAGACACAGGTGAAAAGATTTGTTTTGTGAGAATTAGAGTGAGGACCTCAGCACAAATGTCTGGAAACTCAGCATGGTAGTAACTAAGATACAACTTTTACCCACATAATATTATCTGTATTAGGCAAGGTTCTCCAGGGAACAACTGTAAATATGTGTGTGTTTACATATACCCATACAACACACACACACACACACACACACACACACACACGTACACGTACACGCACGCACACGCACACACGAACATGCACACAGACATCCACACGTACACTATGGAAGAAGACAAGGCATTTTACTATAAGGACTTATCAATACAGAGGCTGCATGTTTGGATGGAGGGAAACACTGGGGCAGAGGGTGTTCGGGAAGTCGGTGACAGTGTCCCATCCCACTAGCCAGAAGGCTCAAGACCCAGGAAGGGAATATTTTTAACTTGAATGAAAAAGCAGGAAAAAGTCAATACTCCAATCCAAGGGATGCTGCCCAGGAAAAATTCTCCTTTACTTAAGGCAGTCACTCTCACTATGTTGTTCAGAACTTGAGCTGATCAGATGAGATCCACCTACATCAGGTGGACAACTAACTCTCTTTTATTCGGTTTATAATTTCAATGTTGTTCAAGGTTGATAATGTTTAGACATTCCCTTGGAGATACTTGGAACGATGCTCATGCAAATATGTGAACATCCTGTGGTCCAATCAAGTTGACACAAAGATTAACTATCATGTCACCTAATCTGGGGAGTGTAGTCTACCATTTTACATATTTGTTAGTAACTTATTTAAAAGCTAAAAGAAAAGCCACATGTGTTTTCCAGAGTACCATAATGCTTACTAAAGCACAAAACAAGCAGCTATGCCTTGGTTCCTCTATTAAAAGTTCCTAGTTCAGTGAAGCCCATTTACATTTGATGAATGTGATACGGTCGTATTTACTGGCTCTGTACATCATTTTGAATTGGATTTTCAAATTATTCTTTCTTAGTTTTCTAAAATATAAGCACAAGACTTGCTGACTAGAAATAGTATAGCTAATGTCAAAACACAAGTTCAATATTTACGTATGCCTTGAAATCACTTAACTCAAAATGTAGAGACATCGAAGTTGTCTCATTGTCCCTGAGTGGATGTAACGAGGCTCCAGAAGCCTTCTTTGAGTCGTACAAATGAACAGACATAATTTCTAGCACTCCTAAGTGTTTGATTCAGAAGGGAAGCTTGTCATTCAGATCTTAAGTAAATTCATTCAGATTGATACAGTATGCACAAGAGTCCTTGGTACTGCCTCCTGCAAGATGTAGAATGTAATTCCTCGCGGTCTGGAGTACAAGCCAGCATGACTCCCCTGCTGCAGATTATGTGGCAGAATTGATGGCATGGAATTTCTGAGACTCAAACACAAAGGCCTTTCTCTTTCTGGAAGAAACCAACCACTACATCCTGAGAAGACGCAAACAGCTCTACTAAGAGGATCCATCACGAAGAACACCCTGCATCCAGCAAGGTGCTGGGGCCTCTTCCCAACAGCCATGTGAGGAAGACCCACAGCACAGGCAGATCTTCAGGCCTCAGCCGAAATCTCAGACAACTGCAGTGAAGGCTGAGGTTCCTGGTAACTGAGGTTGTCCTCAGAGACCAGAGTCAGAATCCTCTTGCCCATCCTCCCCCACATTCCTAATCCAGAGGAGCCCTAACATTATAAAGAGTTGTTGATTTCTCCTGCTGTTGGAAATAATTTACTCAGACGTGTAAAGTCCACATTGCCATCATCATAAATTTTTTGTTCATAAATGTTTTGCTCATTTATGGGATGAAACATTCATAATTGGTAGCTCGTGGACTTTTAAATCAAGATAGATTTCTATGTGTGTCTCTAGGTATTATCCTTTAGTATATTAAAACATTATTTTTTCTCGTGTGAATGTCACCCTAGGCATAAATGACATGCTGTTTCCAGTGTTCTGGTGACAGAGAGAATGCGGCAAGCTATAGGAAAGGGGACAAGCTCTGCAAGGGCTTCTAGTGAGCGGAAACTTGAAGGCTACTTTGACGTCACTTGACTCCTGGTCTTTCCTTTTTTCAGTTATGATGTTTAGTGAGAAAACAGAAATAACGGCTAACACTTTTATTTTTGTTTACAATGCTCAAGCACAAGCTAAATGTGCAATTAAGTCTTCTGAATAAATTCAAGAAAGAAAAAAAATGAAAGATCACAATTGAGTCCCCAAGATAAAAAAAGTCATTCTTCCTTTTGTGTCAACTCCCGTTTTAGTTTTTTTTTTTATTTCACTTATCCATCCATGCTTTCTTTATTGAAATTTATTTAATGACATTTTTGCTGTTATTTTAGGGTTCCTATTGCTGTGTAGAGACACCATGATCATGGCAACTATTATAAAGGAAAACATTTAAATTGGGGTGACTCGCTTACAGTTCAGAGGTCCAGTCCATTATCATCATGGTGGGACATGGTAGTGTGCAGGCAGACATGGTGCTGGAGAGGTAGCTGAGAGTCTTCCATCTTGCAGGCAACAAGATATGAACTGACTCACTGGGTGTGGCTTGAGCATACATGAGACCTCAAAGCCCACTATTGTAGAATATTATTTTAAGGTGTGTTACTTTTGTTTATGTTGCATTTGCTTAACTCTGTGAAGCTGTGTTACTGTGCCTGTGTAAAACACCTGATGATCTAATAAAGAGCTGAATGGTTGATAGCAAGGCAGGAGAAAGGATAGGCAGGGCTGGCAGGCAGAAAGAATTAATAGAAGGAAAAATCTGGGAGTAAAAAAGAAGTAGCCAGAGAAGGAGGAGGACTCCAGGGCCCAGCCATCCAGCTACACAACCAGCAACAGAGTAATAAACAAAGAAAGATATACAGGGATAGAGAATGATAAAAGCCCAGAGGCAAAAGGTAAACAGGATAATTTAAGTTAAAGAAAACTGGTTAGAAATAAGCCAAGCTGAGGCTTGGCATTTATAATTAAGAATAAGCCTCTGTGTGTGACTTATTTGGGAGCTAGGTGGCAGACCCCAAAAGAGAAAAAAACAAAACAACAACAGCCCACTTCCACAGTGACAGACTGCCTCCAACAAGGCCACACCTCCTAAGAGCGCCACTCCCTTTGGGGGCCATTTTCCTTCAATTTGCAATTCCACATTTGTATCAGTTTTCAACTGTTCTTTGCTTCCATCTCTTCCCCCAAGGTTTTTATTCTCCCCTTCCAGCCAACATTAACCTGTCCTTTCTCTACACCCTAAGGACACTTACAACGTAGCTCGTGCATATGTATAGTAGCATTGTTTATCTGACTCCCAATTATTTCTACCATGTTACAATATCTACTGAGAAGACTGAGCAGATGCCGTAACAGGCTGCTCAGTCTTCTCTCAGAGATCAGGCCTCAATTTCAGTTTCCTGAGACTGAACAAGCAGTTTCTGAAAGAGCCACAAACTAAGGACAATCACTCTCCAACACCCCCAACAGCAAGGTCAAGGAGGCCTGGTACATGTAGTACCAGACCAGGCCAGGCCTGAGCCACACTCAGGAGATAACCAAATAAGGGAAAAGCCCAGGACTTGTCCAAGCCTGCCCAGAAATGGAAAAGCTACAGCCTTAATCAACCCCTAACTAGCCCTGGTCAATTAGAATGTACTAGTATGATTGCCACTTGCTTAAGCCAATCATATCTAAAGTGACCTAACTGCCCTACGAACTCCCCTTGGCTGTGCTTAAAAGGAGCCTGCCAGCTCCTCTTGGGGTTGTCACCATTTTGCCTTTGTGTGGGACAGTCAACCCCAGCATGCTGGAATAAACAGCACTCTCATTGATTGCGTACGTGGATGGTGGTCTTTTGTGCTACTTCTCCAGGACACTAACATCTACCATCAGTCTTTTACCTTTTGCGTGTGTTTGAACCCCAGTGCCATGACTGGCACATGGGAACTCCAAAGTGAAATTGCAATGCATCATACTTATTCCCTTCTTTCAGTAACGACTGCCCCACGGGACCTTACCTTCTGCTTTTTGGAAGAGTTAATCTGTCAGTAAAAGCAGCTTATAAGGAAAAGCTCGGGGAAACAAGAGCCAAAATGTAGCAAGATACAGAAAGCAAAATTACCAAATATCAACCTGACCATGGCGCTCCCATGCCTTCTGAATAAACTCCAAAATACGAGTTCACTCTAGAGACACAAAAGCGTTTTGTTCCATCGCTTCTCCTCTGACTGTCACAGTGACAGAACAGAAACACACAGGTGGTATTCCTGCCCCTGTTCATAAAGTTAGCTCTTAGGGTTTGCTCCTATCTCCCCGGCCAGCACAGTTCATCTTCATCTTGTACTTCACTGCATTTCTGCATCTTTTAGAATCTCAGTGGCCCCACTACCCGCTGCAATCTGCTTCTTCAGAGACGTTCTGGTGTCTGTGAGAGAGTTGCGATAGCGTGGTGGTGGTGTGGTTTTGCCTCCGTCAGTGAATTTATTCATTGCTCTTCCTAACATTCCACATCCTGTTTCTCATCATTGACAGCTGACAACATAGAAGAAAAGGCAGGGAGAATGACTGACAATACAGGCTTACGGATATCAACAACGATCATTGCCCATAAAAATAAAAGAGAGACAAAGATGGTGAAAATATGCAAGGCAGGCCGGGCGGTGGCGGCCCACGTCTTTAATCCCAGCACTCAGGAGGCAGAGGAAAGGGAATCTCTGTGAGTTCGAGGCCAGCCTGGGCTACAAAACAAGTTCCAGGACAGTCAGAGCTGTTACACAGAGAAACCTTGTCTCAAAAAAAACAACAAAACAGAACAAAAAAATGCAAGGCAGGCCTGAACCTTCCTCACTTGTACCTTCTGATTGGAAGCTTGTCCCCTAACCTCCTTAGTACCCTGGAGTGATTGGAGGTGATTTCTCAGAGTTAGAAAAAAAATACACAAGCAATGACTGGCTTTGGTGAGTTATGGTCTCCAAACTTTCTGTTGTTGAGTCATTTGTCTATTCTTTGTTGCCGGAGAGCTTCTCTCCAGGTCCCACCAAGACCCGCAGTTCCACAACCCACATATAAAATAATCACTCAGATGCTTATATTGCTTACAAACTGTATGGCCGTGGCAGGCTTCTTGCTAACTGTTCTTATATCTTAAACTAACCCATTTCTATAAATCTATACCTTGCCACGTAGCTAGTGGCTTACCGGCATCTTTACATGCTGCTTGTCCTGGCGGTGGCTGGTAGTGTCTCCTCTCCACCTTCCTGTTCCCTCAATTCTCCTCTCCATTAGTCCCGCCTATACTTCCCCGTCTGGCTACCGGCCAATCGGTGCTTTATTTATTAACATATTTGTCATACAGAACATCCCACAGCAGCTCTTCAACTAGGAAGGCTGACAACTTCCATTTTTTTAATGCTTCAAAAATATTTTTTTTTCAAAATTCCATCCCTCTATGGCTCTACCAACATTCCAGTGTGAGCAAATTTCCATGCAAAAACCAAGAACTTTCAACAGGTTAAAGTGGCTTCAATTTCTGTTTCCAACCACTTTTCATGTTTGGTAAGTCAAGAGACGAGTAACATCAGGGCGGCCTTTCGGTTTCAGTTGCGACTTAAAGTCTCAGGGTATTCTCATGAAGACACTGAACTCTTCCCCCTTCAAATGCATCTTGTATGGGATAGAAAGGTGGGCAGGAAGTAAGAAATGGGGAGCAAGCGTGTAAATATTGGACACATGGGCATGACAGAGAGTCACCCAGGAGCGAAGGGCACTAGCATATTGTGTGGCTCTCCTGAAGAATAAGTCTTGGTTTTCCAGATAAGGAGAAAACGAAAGGGAATTGAGCCAATGAGAAGACACAGCATCATGGTGGGGGTGGGACTTGGTCCATTCAGAGAAAGGCGAAAGAAAATGCAATAGCTTCAGAGAACGAGGTGAGGGGTACAGGTGGAGAAAGGTATAGTCACACTAGCTTGTGAAAGACTTCAAACACAGCCATTCATTCCAAAAATATAAATACCTCCAGATGGCCTGCTGCATGTCCTGCACTAGATGAATAACAGTCTCGGGCCCAGGTCGAGGAAGATTAGGGTCCCTGCCTGACATGAAAGGAAGTGTGAATGTGATCTTCTCTGTGGGGAGGGTTTGCTACATTTTATTGGATCATAACTCTGACTTTACTGTATATGTTGCCGGGCCACAACTTTATTAGATCATAACCCTGAGTAGGTATTTAGGGTTTTCTGGGAACAGAGAGTCCAGTTAGAGGACTATGGCAGTGGTAAACAAGGTGTCTCCAGAGGCTCTGAATAGGACAATGGCGGGAGGTAAAGAAAGGCTATATTTAGATTTGGTCTGGGGCTACATTTTTGAAACAGAATTGACAGAATTTCCAGCTAAATGCAGGTTGCCTGTGGAATAAATAGGAAGGTACAGAGAACCCCCAAAGCTTTCAGAGTGGATGGCAGTGAGTGGCAGCCACAGGCAACGGAGGAGGGCAGGAGGCTTAGGCGCCTAAGGAGTTGGCCTCTGACTCCAGGAGGCTTGGTAGTAGCCTCATGCCCCCAAGCTTCTGGATTTGAACTGTTCTAACCCTTAACCCTTTCTCTCCCTTGTCCAACTCTTCCCTTTTACTCTTGACTCAAGAAGCGCTTTGGTGAAGTGGGGGACAAGGCAGACTGAGGACACACACTCAGTGTGGATGGAAAGAGTGTGTCAGCCCTGGTCCTCAAATCCTGACCATCACAGGTAAAAAATAGCCATGACCTCTCGGGCCAGATCTACACGGTGTGGGACAGTGTGGTTCTTTTGATTGTTACAGCTGTTTGAATTTATTCATTGGCTAAGCAAAGTGGTGCCATCACCATCATATGTTCAAAATCATCTTATTCATTAGCCACAGAGACACAAAGCTGCTTCAGGGGCAAGGCTGGACAATCATATAGATGGGCATTTTCTCAGGCAGACCAGAAAGAGGGTCTGCCCCAAACACCTTCTTTACCTTTTGAAATTCCAATGTGTGTGGACCCAACATTCTTCCAAACAGCCTCACACTATAAACATACCACAGTGTCAATGTGATTATAATGAAAATGACATGCCTCTGCATTTAATGTCTTTATTTTTGCTCTTTCTTGCCTTAAATATTATGACTAGATGGCTTGTCTTATATTGCAAGGCCAGATTAAATATTATTTACCCTACACACAGTTCCTTAACTTCCCATGTGTTCCCCAAACAAGACATACAGTCCCACATACAATCTTCCCTGAGTTTCTATTTTTCTCTATTTGACCTTTCCTAAGTTTGCTTTTCCTCATTCATGTCCCTCTGTTGTAGTAAATATCATGCTGCATTGTCTTGTGAAGTCTGGGGGTCTCTCTTCACCCCCTGCAGAATTAACTAGAAGAGGATGGAGATGGAAGTCAACTGCATTTGGTTGCTGATGCTGCAGGAACTGAACAATGGAGCTGATAAATGTTTATTGCCAGATGATAAGCAGGCTACACCTTTGAACAAGCGATTCCCTCGGCTCAGCCAAGATAATAAGATCAGGATAGAAAACAGACTTGGGGTTATAAACTCCAGGAGATTACTCATACACCCTGGAGCTTTGGTGGAGAAGGAGGCCATGCTCCCATCTGACCCCAGTGAGAAAGATCTCCAGGATCTATTAGAGACATCTGCCACAACATAAGAAAGAGCCGTGGCAGCTCATTCATTTCCCATCCTTGAACTTGTCTGTGTTCTCGGTGAGGCAATCATTTACTCATTCAACAGATATTCATCATACAACTGGCTCTGTTGCTAAGCACCAAAATGTCCGTGCAAGAAATGAACATGTGGCTACGGCCCATGGGGATCCCAGAGATCTAGAATGGAAATGATGTGATGCAACCTGTGATATACACAATTGTATGACAGCAGTTGCCTAATAATAATTATATGAGGTAAGGATGACTGTATTTTTTAAAAGAGCATTTCTATCAACTATCTCCTCATTGCTCAGGCTGGAGAATATTTTCAAGAGAATTCTAGTCCCCAGAAAAGGGACTGCTTTGTGGCATCATTATCTGATAAAACCATTCATTTAACAAGTGTTTGTGGTCATGCTGCAGTCTAGGCTATATGTTAGACACTGGAGAGACAATACTGAACAAAGCAATCTAAAAATGAGTTGTAAAAATTAAACAAATAACTACACAATCAAGTAGAAAGTTAAATTATGATAAATGAGCATCCCAATCATTTTGCTTAAATTCCATATACCCAGCAATCTTCTAAATGCATTTTTCTTCCATGTGTTGACTTCTTTAATGAGGTGGAAATACATTAACATTGACCAGAATATTACATTCTGATTTTCTCACTTCATTAATGAATGAGTTTACCAATGCCAGTTAGTCTTGGTGTTGGGTGTTAGGCATCAGTCTTCAGGGCCACCTGTAAGTTAAATCAATCTGTTTAAATTTTTTTTAACAGAAAAACTGAGTTTCCTCCAGACTATTTTGATCTCAGCCATCAGTCATATTTAGAAATTAAATTCCATTAATGTTAGATAACATTCTTTCCACCACCAAATTCTTATGGCCTTAAAAAGTCATTAAATTGTATGCATAGCCCTAACATGGCTTTAATTCCATTTGGCAGAAATGTTATTTCTCATACTTTTTAGTTATTTTACATATTTTTAGTTATTTTAGTTATGTTTGACTCTTACACAAAGTCAATTGCATTGAATTAGCTCTAATTTGGGGGGTGGGTTGATTCTGTGTGGTGCCCGCACACGACTGCTTTATCTAAAATATAACCTATAATCAATGTTGTCATTGGCCTCCGGGCCACAAACATTGACGCTTTATTCTCTCACTTTATTGGAATGGGTGTTATATAGAAAGAATAGTTCCAGAAACACACAGAAGATCACAGAATCGGAGTGGTGCTGGCTTCAGTCGGAGAACTTCCCTCCTGGTACAGGAGCAGCCTCTACCACATCCTCTTTCCCTCTGGACAGTCCTCCTGTGGAACTGAGGAAGTTCTGCAGGGCTGCCAGCTGCTCATGGGACCCTGAACAGCTAACTTCACAGAAGGGCGCGGTTCCCTTCTGTGACTGTCTCCGTGGCTTGTGATAGGCACAAAAGGGTCTCGAAAGCTAACCTACCAATGTAATGGTGGACCGTAAAAACAACCGGAGTTACCAGGGGATGAAGAATAGACTCTGTCCCCAAACGCTCCGAATCCTGTGTCTCCAGTGATTCCAAGTATCCTTGAATGAGCAACTTAATTATCTTCAGTTCCCATCTCCTCATTTTTACTATCAGGTTTATAGTGATTTGCTAATTACATAGATAATATATAGAGGTTCAGTAAATATTGGGTTTTTGTCCTTTACTTTTGTTTGTTTTATGACTGCCGGTAGAAGTCTGGGTAGTAACCCAGACTCTAAACAACAGCCCTTCTGCATGGGAAAGGAGATGCACTGTGACTCGCCCATCACTTTTCCACCAAACAGCTCCTCTTCCTTGGATTGTGCCCATCCACATAACTCTCTCTAGGCTTCCTACAGCCCTCACCAGAGTCACCAAGGCTGCCTTCCAACCTGCAAGGGAAGTGCTTTTGTTTTGGCTTTTGGTAGTCATTACTCCTGCCACATCTGTGTTTACTTTAGAACCTGTGGCTAAGGTAATTAGCTGGCAGCTGGTGAAGCTTGAAATAATAATGTACCTGACATCTGAGGTATCTCTTTCCTAGAAATCATTTTTTTTTAAACTCTTCATTTTATTTACACAGTCAACAGACAGTCTTGGCGAATCATCCCTGGGTGGAACATAATTAGGATTCATTTGCATCTGAAAGATTTGCTTTTTGTAAATGTGGTTGGGTTCAAAAAATGACTGCTTTTACGCCTAGAGTGATTTATTATTTTTTTTTTCATTGCAGTGGTTCTTTACTTATTCACCAAACAGTTGTGGAAGGCATGCAATGCATAAGGCCCCAGGTATAGGTGCCAGGAACACACACACAAAAAGTATGAAATCCTGCTTCTCCTCCTCGGAGACTTTGAAGTTTGAAGGGTGATGGCATCAGGTACATAGATGTCTAAGGAGGCACTCAGGGGGACACTCAAGAGCATGAAAGGAAGTGCTGGGCACATCCCTACTGCGTAGTGGTATTTGCTCCGCCCACGACCTTGGACTATATGGCCTGAAGGAGGCAGTACTTCTTGCCCTTGTATCTGACTTCTTAAAAGGAAAGGCAAAGAGGTCAAGAGGTCCCTTCTCCTTGCTTCCTGCTTCCTGGTGTGACGGAAACTGCTAGGTGGGTTCACTCCCGGCCAAATCAGAGGACAACTTCAGCTGTCTGCTCGGTTCTGTATCCGTGAGTGTATTTCTTCAGTTTATATCCTAATAAATTCCCTAATACTCCTTACGCAGACTCCCGTGGATTTCTCACTTTATCTGGTGCCTTAAAATTAAAAACTTCCTTTTTGACTAGACAGAACAGGGGAAGTGCTGGGGGATGTCTTTCTGCATGCTGTGAATATGTGGGGCTCCCATTAGATAATAAATAAAGCTGCATTGGCCTATGGCAGGGCAGGATAAAGTTAGGTGGTACATCTAAACTGAAGATGAGACAGACTTATAGAAATGGGTTAATTTGAGATGAAAGAGCTAGCTAGGAAGAAGCTTGAACCACATACCATACAGTTTGTAATTAATATTAAGCCTCTGAGTGATTATTTTATAAGCAGCTGTGGGACCATGGGTGGGAGAGATTCGTACAGACTGCTGAGCAAGGCAGGACCGGAGAAATTTCTGGCTACACTACTGAGCATGTTCAGGATCTAGTTGAGAACTTCTCTAGACCAAGGGGTGTAAGCACAGCATGAAGGCTTCATAACTTCAATGCAATACACTTTGTTGGCAATTAAAAGGTAAGACTTAGGTGAAGTGATCCAGGCATCAAAGCCACAAAATTTAAGGGGGAACTGTCAGTACAGGTGTGGCCAGAGACCTTCAGTGACAGTACTCACTGGGCAGCGTAGTATAGTGGTATTTTATTTGTGCTGAAATGTGATTTTATTTGTATGTTAATAAATAAAGTTGCCTAGGGGTCAGAGCTATTAACAAGCCATAGGGAAAGCCAGGGCGGTGGTGGTGCACTCCTTTAATCCCAGCACTTGGTAA
>CABHPP010000272.1:7762-19072 GCA_902168425.1 Peromyscus attwateri | reverse complement strand
TGGTTTTCAACTGTGGGTGCCATATGACCAGCCACTTCATGCCTCTGTGCCTCCCATGCCAAGATGGACAAGCCCTCTTTACCCACATTGCTTCTGTAACATAAATGATAAAGGTAACTGACGTGTCTCCCAGTCCTTAGCTTCCTTACTTCTCCCAATGACTAATCTTGGGCCTAACCCAATGAGAAGAACCCATAGCAGGAGAAGAAGACAAAAGCAAATTGAACTTTTAAATTCCCATTATACCGGTCACGACAGCATTGTCTTATAACCATCCAATATTGTCTTTGTGTCTAAAAAGCTATTTATACCTAGGTGTTCTAAATTAAGTCTCTGTGAGAAGACGGTAATTTCGTGTTAAGATATAGGACACAAAATAGGTAATAAAGCCCTTTATTCTTGTGACTAAAAAAAAAATATATATATAGATTTCTGTAGAATCAAGTGGGAAAGGACATATCTGTGGAGTAATGCCACGAAAGGAGAGGGGAGGGCTGATGACATGTCTGCCGTTACACAAGTCATATACTGAAACATAACAATTATCTCAATGGCTCAGGCAGGGTAAGTGCTCACGATAAAAATCTTAATAAGAGAAGATTACCGTAAGAGTAGAAATCACACAGTTAGATAATTGCAGAGTAAACCTGTGCGATGGTAACAGCAAATGGGCAATGCTGTAGAAGAACGTCTGAACCACCCGATGGGATAACAAATATAATATGTCATTTCTATTCTGCAGCGAAGCCTGTGCCATAATTGCCTAATGATAATCATGGGAGAAGTCCATAAGTTTCCCAGTTCACTTCACTGAACATCAGTGACTTGTTAAGTGGAGCAATTATCCAAATTTGACACTATTTAAAATTTGCCACTTAACAGTTTAAGTATTCATTATCATATTGATATATATATATATAATGATATTTTTCCAGAAATTTTTAATAGCTTTGGGACTACATCTGACTTTCTACTATAGAGTTTCCCAGTGTGATCGCCACCGCCCCCACCCTCCGTATCCTCTCACACTCTCAAAACCATCATAGCTTTAGGTTCCTGTCTCATATCTTCAGGAATCTGTATTCTTGTCATAAATTAAATCTTATCCAGGGAGCTGGCATTGGTCTAGCTGGCCAAGATGCCCCCGTACATCATTGTAGGGCTAATACGCAATAAATACTTAGTATATATCTGCTAAACAGACTGTGGCTGTGACTATGTATCAGTGTGGTAAGGGGTGGGTCTGTTAACTCAACAGCCAAAGTGATCCTTTAAGTGGAAATGGGATCCTGTTCCCTCTAATTATAGGTCTCCACAAATGTCACATCTCACTCAAGTAACCAGTAGTGGCCCACACGCCATCATTTCTCTAGGCGCATTTCAGGTGTTATGTGAACACTAGGATTTAACATAGGGAATTAAAGGTGTATACACTTCAGAAAGGGCTGAAGGAGAATGCCATGGATTAAACTCAAGTTCTGATTCTCAGAGCAATGCAGAAATGACTTACCATGGAAGAGGATCCTAGGTTATCCCAGAGGGTACTCTGGGATTATGCAGATTCCAAACCTTGAAGCTGGCTATGTGGTTTATAAATGAGTACTCCTCTTCCAGAGGCCAAGTTCAGTGCTTAGCACCCACATCATACAGGGGTTCACAGCCAGCTGTAACTCTAGCTTCCAAGGGTCCCACTCTTTCTTCTACCTGTGTGAGCACTTTCACTCAAATGCACATATCCCCACACAAACACATATGCATACACATGATTACAATAAGATATTTAAAAGTGTCAAAAGCTACACAAATAAGGTCCCACCAACATGACTACCTGCATGTGAGCTCAACAAGGACAGCAGCAGACACACCAAAGTGGATGGGAGAAGCCCATACATAGGGCCTCAACCCTATACAAAGAACTAAGGAATGCTGAGGTTAGGGCAGGAGAAACAGTCTTCCCCAGAGAAGGGCACACCAATGTAAGTAACACTGTGTAGACTGAGTGAGTTATGTTTAAAGAGATGTGTGTGGGGGGGTGTGCATGTAACAATATATGCATGAAACAGCAAGTGATGAAAAAGGAGGCTGTGAATGTGAAAAAGAGCGAGGAGAGGTATATGAGATGTCTTGAAAGAAGAAAAGGGAAGGGAGAAATGATGCCATTATATTATAATCTTCAAAAAGAAAAGCAAAAGTCTGAAGTGGTTTCGGTTTCTGTTCTAAGCCTAAAGGGTCAGACTTTGGCTCACACCACATAAATTAGATCCTTCAGTCATCCCATAAGAAACCACCTCTTGAGAGCCTGCAGATACTAGGCTCTGGATTACACCCAAAGTTATGCCCAGGTGTACAACGGTGCAAAAGTGGGGGGGGGGGTCTCTGCTGCAAACCACAAGAATATAATTATAGAGATTCAGCTGTATATAATAAAGCTATGCCTAGAAAGATCAAGGAATCTTTTCTAGAGGGAAGCCATTTATCAAGGAATGTTTGGTGTTATTCAGCTTTTAATATTCAGCTGTTTCTCGCTATGCATTTCTTGTGCGCTCATACACTACTAGGCCATACAACAAAAGCATGAACTTCTCAGATCTACTGCTAATCTACTAGGTAACACCCCTCCAGAGCCTAGGAGACAGGTGGACTGTAGACGCACAGCTTTGTTTCTTGTGAAAGTGAAGCTCAGACTTTTCCTTCCCCAGACTGGCCAAATGGCATTCCAGAGCATTTGACTCAGAACAAAAGGGTTTTTTGCATATCCAGGTGCGAGCGGAGGCTTGGGCAGAATTCCTGGGCCAAGCAGAGTCTCATGGCCGGAGGAGAAGAGAACAAGGCAGAGTTTCTGTAGATGATTGGGCAGAGTCACATGGCCAGAGAGAAAGGAACAAAGCAGATCTTTTGTAAAAAACAAGGATTGGGTCAGGTCAAAAGAGTAGGAAGAGAAGAAATCCAGCATGGACAGATAACCTAAAGACTAGATGAGATCGAAAACTAAAACTAAAGATGAGATCGAAATCATAGGCGCTTACTAAAACTATGAGAGGGCAGAAAAAGAAGAGGCAGAGAGGAAGTGAGTGTCAGGACGGAACTGCAGCTGTGTAGATAGAAGTTTGTCATAGAAAAATAAAGTAAATGGGCGTAAGAAACTAGTGTACACAGATGGTTTTCCCTCAGATAGTCCCACACCAGACACAGCGTCTTCCCAAGGACTGTGGGAGGAATCTTCTCAGGGCAGGCCCCTGGGAAAATTCCAATAGGTCTCCAAGTCCATCCCACCTGAAGAATCTGGGATCCCTCTTAATTCAGGAGATCTCGAGGTTACATGTCACCTGTTCTTCCAGAAGTCTTTTTCCCGTGGGCAGCTTTCTCCTCCCAGTGACCCTGCCGTTCTTAACACAGACCATAAATAAAGCATGAGGTGGCACTGTGACGGCCACTGCTGCTCCCCCGGAAGTGGCTTCTCCTGCTCTCTGCTCCTCACTCCCACTTGTACTGCTCCGCAAATCACAAAGACGTTCTCAGAAAAAAAAAAAAAAAAAAAAAAAAAAAATCTCGTCAAAACAGCCAAGAGGCAGGGAAGCACCCACCAACCGAAGCCAGTGCGATCTTAAAAGATGTGTTTAAGAGATGTATGTACAACTGCCAGTGAGGTCCTGAGAGATGTATTTCCGGTCCAAACCTCAATTCACCCAGGAAGAAAACAGAGTCGAAACCTACGTTCTGCAGGGAGGTGCTGAGGTTTAAAAGAGGTGCATCATCGGCACACTCATCCCAGGCTACAGTGACAGAATACCATAGTGGCTTCAATGGCAAGCATTTCCTTCTCACAGTTCTGAAGGCTGGGAAGCCCCAGAAAGCGCCAGAGAACGGGTAAGGGACCAGGTCCTGTTTCACAGGTGTTCACTTTCTTATCACAAAGCAGTGACAAAGGAAAAGGAGCAAGCTCTCTGTCACTTCCTGTAAGGGCATGCAAACCATGCATGAGGACTCCACTGTCTCCATACACATGACCCAAAGGCCCTACCTCCCTGTATCTGGTGCTGGGATTGCAATACATAAATCTAAGAGCCAAGCATTCAGTCTACAGCATATGGGTAAAGTGTTTGCTAAACTGAATGTAGTTAATAAATAACCAGAACTAACATTTAAATATTTACTATGGAACAAGTCTGCTAAATATTGGTATAATCTTAATTATGATCAAACCACTTAATAAAGTAGTAAAATTAATAGCTACTATTAATAAATGCTAATAATTTACTAGTGATGTGTTTTTTTGTCATTGTTGCCCTATACCTTCACACGTCCCAGAAATTCAGATACAGCTTTCAGCTTTGTTACATCATCTCTCCTCGGAACTTTCAGGAAGAGGCAACTGGACCTCAGCAACATGAACTTAGGAGCAGTCTACTAACACAGCCCTTGGAATATTCAACAGTCTTTCCTGGACACAGGCAGAGTGGCATTTCCTATGAGTTGTGCTCTGTCTTTTATCCTCCAAATGCGTCAGACATGTCTGCACTCATGGTGCTAAACACATTGGGTTACAATTTTCTTTTCTTTTAAAAAACTTTTATTGTTTCTTTTCATTTTATATGTATAGGTGTCTTGTTTACAAGTATGTCTGTGAACCACACACACACACACACACAGTATCCATGGAAGCCAGAAGAGGGCTCTGGATTCCCTGGGATTGGAGTTACAGATGGTTGTGAGCCACTGTGTGGGTGCTGGGAATCAAACCTGGGTCCTCTGGAAGAGCAGCCAGAGCTGTTAACCACTGAGCCACCTCTCCACCCTGGGTACAGTTTTCTAATACTGAACACCAACAACTCTCCTCTACACATGGTTTCAACCTCAGGAAGCCTGTAATCTCAGAATGAAGATTTTTTTTAAAAAAAAAAAGTTAAATTTAAAATAATAACCATTTAGAGGAGTGGCTTGGGCATCACTAGCAATAGCAAGCATGCACCCTTTAGGGTTCCTCATATATCTTTCCTCTGCTGTGCTCCAATGCAGAACCATGGGCAAGCAATAGATGCCCGCTGTGCCTCACCTTAACCAAAGAGTCCAGTCTCTATGACAACTAAATGAAACTGCTGCATAGGGTTGTGGGTATGGCAATCAGTGATGAAGAACAGGAGCACATAGAAGCTTCGTGCAGTGTGAGGCAGACTGTGGTGTCTCGCAAGTCAGACCATGTTCGTTACTGTTCAGACATGAATGGTGAACAAAATCTCCAGAACTTTTCCCCTTACATCTTTGTATCACACTAAAGGACATTTAAGCCCTGAAGTGCCTTGCTCAGCTGCTCATATCAAGATGCTTTGCATACAGAGAAATGCAAAATTTAGACGTTTGTCCCCGATCAATTTTTATGCTTCGAATTAATGCATTTGTGTTGAATGTAACCTAAATCAGTTTTTCCTTATTATTCTTTCTCATCATCGTACTGTGTTCCAGATGAATAAATGTCTGTTGAACATAGCCACCCCATTTGCAATTACATTTTAATATGTTTGTTCTGTTATATGAATTTTAATTACTTATCCCAAACTTAGCTACTATAATTAGCCCATCACAGTTTTAAATTTTTATCAGTTTTCCTTCCTTTGCACAGACGTGTGAGGGAGATAAGCTATTAATGATTCCTGCCTGTGAAGCTCAGAGTTAAATACTGGCAGAGCGGAGCAGATGACAGTTGAAAGGGTAATTGCCTCGAACACAGGCTGGCCCACCTGCTCCTGATTAAAAAGCAGTTTCACTGCTGGGTATTTCAGCGACCCGGGTCCTGAGACTGGAACACCAGGGCTAATACCAAGGCATTGGAGTTTTAAAAATGCAAGGAAAATTAGGGAGCAGAATTTAATAGACATCATCGATGTTAGGAGGTCTGTGGAAGAGCTCTGGGGCATATTTTGGAGACTTTTCTACATCCTTCTTGTCATTCGAGACTTAGTTTCTTGTTGGGTAGGATGACCTCCTGCTACCTCGCCCTTGACGTTCAGACAGCAAACCCTGCTGCTTCTCCCTTTACCAGCATTCATTCCGTCTGATTTTGCTACAGTCTTCATCCAAAGTCACGTTCTCAACATCGTCTGCCTGAGTTACGTCCATAGACTCCCGCCGGTTTTCCTACCTGCGATTTCCGTCCCTTCTAATTGTCTGGACAGGCACATCGCCACCAAAGTCGCTGTTAGAACACAGCTGAGCAAAATCACCAAACAGGGCTGGGCTTAGTGACACACCTGTAATCCCAAGTCTCCGGAGGCTGAGGCAGGAGGATCATGAGTTTGAAGCTAGCCTGGGCTACACAATGAGATCCTATTTCAAAACAAAAGAAGAAACAAAACAAAACAAAAAAATCACCAGCGATCCTTCAGAGGCTGCAAATACAGTAGGCCCTTGAACTTGATAGGGTAAATTAATAAATATATATGCATGCTCATACATATTTATAAGTATGCCAGAAATGGCCACTCTCATTTTTTACTTTAAGCATTATACACCTGCTGTAATTTTTGCAGATCTTTTGCTTTCTTTAACTGGCAGATATTGAGAATAAAAACAATGCATATCAGGATTGGAGAAAAGTCTCAGTGGTTAAGAGCACTGGCTGCTCTTGCAAGGGACATGGGTTCAGTTTCCAGCACCCACATGGCAGCTCACAGACATCTGTAACTTCAGTTCCAGGAGATCCAGTATCCTCTTCTGGCCTCTGTGGGCACCAGCCACACACAGGAAATATATATATACATACATGAAGGTAAAAATATTTGTAAACAGGAAATGAAAATAGAAATCTTTTAAAAAGAAAATCTGCATCTTAAAAATAGCATATGTACAAAGAAAGCCAAAGAACAAACAATTTTTCCAACTTTCCAATTTTCCCAATTTCATGGAAAACTCAGATCAGTTTTCAATATTTTTTCCAGACTGTAAGACAACGGAATATTTCACAACTCATATTTTGAACTGGTATTCTGATTAAAATGGCATTTTCTTCTTGCATATTACACAACCCAGGGACTATGATGTCCAGAAGAGCCCTGATATCAAAAGCAAAGGTAAACATACAAACAAGTAAGAAGCCTTAACAAAGATGTGTACAGCCCCGAACGGAATATTAACAGGGTAACATTAGCAACAGGACCACCCTCTTAGCAGTCCACATGCTGCAGGCAAAGCTGTCTTCAGTCTGCAGGGTCTGTGCATATATATACATGTCAAAAAGAGTTACTGACTTGAACCTTTTCAAGACCCCCTCATGCTCACATAAGTTTTTGATAACTCCAATACAAGAGCAAATATAATCAATATCATTCTGCTTGGACTACCTCAGCAAAATGACATCTATTGTATTGATTAAACAACAAACTTATTTCTTATCATTCTGAAGGCTGGTGAATCTGAGACCTGGGTGCCAGGACACTGGATATCTGATAAAGACACTTTGTTTAGAGATGACCTCATGCTCATGGTGACCTCAAAAGGCCTCTCCTTGACGTATGGAGAAATGGAGCTTTGGCATCTCTCTCTTTTTATAAGGACACTATTCCCATTGTAACTTATGACAATGACCCCAATTACCTCCCAAGAGCCCCACCTTCAAATACAAACACACTGGAGAGAAATGAGGACTTAAATATTTGAATGTGGGAAGAGAGAAACACAACACATCCAGTCCATAGCACAGCCCTTAACCCACTTTTAGGAAAGTTAGTTTACACACAGTGGATTAATATAAATAGGTAGGTATTGCTTCCACCAGGAAGGAACCTACCACATGAATGATCACCTAAAGTCTTGGTTTCTGTGTATTTTATGTAGACAGCTCTATGTTGCCTTTGCTAAGTAAAGAGACAGGAGTTGAATAGGCTAAATAGTTTATGTAGTCAAAATTTAAATGTTAATTGAAAGATAGCACCTCCCCCCCTCACCAACTCTCTTCTGCCGGAAGGGAGACAGAGCCATGTCCCTAGTGCCTAGGAACAGAGATGAAAGAAGAGTCGGCGCATCAATGACAAGGACTTAGTTTCACTTGGAGCAGAGATGGTCACTTGTCAACAGCGATCTAAAAGAAGTGGTTTCAGACAAAATGTCACTCAACATCATCTGTATGTTAAAACAGAGCAGTTAGAATCGAGATGTGCACAGAATCAAGGCTGTGTTGTTAGGTAATGCCTCTGCTGTAAAAGTGAAAATGATATGCTTCCTTAAAGATGTTGTGAATTTTTAATTAGATCAGAAAAGTCCCAGGTCTGGTATCAGTAATAATTCTGCCGTGGCATTTAGCTGGAAGTAAACAGTGTGACTGGGGGACTCTTAGGAGGGCAGACTGAATATTCAACTTGTGGGTCTGCATGGAATACCCGCCCTCCTGTCTCCTGAAGATACAGCTCTCATTACTAACTTCCGCTCTGTGAAGCTAACCTGTCAAACCTCTACATGAGCAAATTAGTCTCCACATTGCCTCTGAGCACACAAGTCCCTGCATTTTTTTCAGAATAAATCTATATTTATGAGACATTGACAAAGCCACACAGCAGTGACAAGTGGTGAAACTTAGCATCAGGGATTTCAATTTCCTGTATCTCATTCTGTTTCTACACCATTTCAAAGCTCTGTGATTCAATTTAAAAAAAAATACTGCTTGCATATTTTTTTTGCACATCTGTGTACCATGTGCATACCCGGTGCTCAGATCCTTGGAACCGGAGTTATGAAAGGTTGTGAGCCACCATGTGGGTGCTGGGAATCAAAATCTGGTCCTCGGAAGAACTACAAGTGCTTTTAACTGCTGGGCCACCTCTCCAGCCCCTGCGGTTTCAATCCTGTGGCCATAGCTTGTATAAAGGTGCTATGTTTTTATAATAACTTTTCCTTTCATTTATGAACTCTCCTATTTTCTGGTATGGATTAAACTCTAGCCCATCGTGACTTGTTCTTGAGCTACAATAGCAAATAGTATGAAACCTAAATAAGGAGCTCCGAGGGCTGCAGAAGTGCTCAGTGGCTAAGAGCACTGACTGCTCTTACAGGGGACCCAGGTTCAAGTCCCATCACCCACCTGGAAGATCACAACTATCTGTCACTCCAGTCCCGGGGGGATTGGATGACCTCCTCTGGCCTCCACAGGCACCATGCATGCATGTGGTGCACATATATACACGCAGACAATTATACACACACACACACACACACACACACAAAATAAATTTAAGATAAAAGAATAAACGTTAGAAGATAAAAGGGAAAATAAAAATAAAAGGTATGACGAAGTCTGATTCAATTCATTTACTCGGTGGAGGACACTTAACATTTGTGAGAATTGGGATATAAATTGTAGAGCTTTGCCTTGCTTGTGGCAAATGCAAAGAAATTATCAGTGTCCACAATAAAAAAGTATGATGCTCATAGGGAACACAATTGTTGATCTTAATAGCAGAAAAGAATTAATCACCTGTATCCACGTGAAAACTATCCATGAGAAAATGAACCTCTACCACAGCCTGAGGGTAAATAGAACTCAATTCACTCTGTAGATTCTTTAACATCCTCGATCTAGACAGAGGGGATGCAGGGGGGTATTAAGGGATAATAGCATAGGACATTTCTTTACTGTCTACAAACACAAACTGCTGATGTAGTCCTCCCTGCAACTCACAGAATATTACTTGTCAAAAAAGACCCGGGACTGAAGACATCTCCTGACTGAGACTGTCAGCCAGGCTGGCCCTGAAGCCACCACTTCTTATTATCAGTCATGTTTTTCCTTCCCTCAGTTTGTCAGAAACAAAGAGGGTCAATTCATGGTCACCTCTGCCAAAATTGTTTTCCCTGCCAGTCGGAGATATGAAAGTCTGAAACTGGAAGTGTCGGCAGACATGTTTTTGGTTTGTTTTCAAATTCAATTCTCTTAAAGGAGAATACTATTAACTAAGCAAGGGCAGAGAGGAGAAACAGGACTAGAGGAATCATTTAATAGCATCTCAGGATGTCTCACCAGGAAGAAGCCTAAGCTGGATAACATACCACTGTCTTACATGATATGATAATTGATAGAAATGGGAACCACGTGGAGACCAAAGTGGCCACTTAATCGTGCACTAGGCAGGTTGTCCTGGGTAGATGTCAATGTCTAGGGATGTTGGGTGAACTGTGGAGAAGCCAGGCTTTGGATCCAAAGACAAAGCCAGGACACCATGCACTATTTCCACTGAATCAAGGATGTCAGGTCGAAATTGCTGACTTGAGGTATTGGGACGATAAGCAAAACTCTGATTCACCACACGGTAGCTGGATGCAGAAGGTGATTTCCCTGAGCCCAGCTAGGAGAAACAATGAAAAGGAGGTAAGAATACTCTCCCCTTAGGACTGAAGAAATGTGGCCCTGGGGGTACAGACTACTCCTAACCCTCAGAGCTATTCCTCCCTTCCCAAGGAAGATAAAGGAAAGATAAGAGGTGGAGAGAAAGGCGGAAATACCCCAGTACTTTTCCAGAGAGGTTTTGAAACTCTCTCGCTAATGAAAATCATAAAAATGAGCCATAGGTTCCAACCAGCAGGACCAACCTTGGGTGTGTCACCTATGTGGTCTCTCGGGGACCCATGCTCAGAGAGACCCAGGTCAGCTTTAGGGATCTTCATTGATACCCTGAAGGTCTTCATCCTAACTGTTAGCGGGACTCTGCGTTTTCATTATTCACTGAGCCCTGCAGACGGTGTAGCCAGCCTTGCAAGCAAGAATTAAAAGA
This sequence comes from Peromyscus attwateri, assembly GCA_902168425.1. Taxonomy (NCBI): domain Eukaryota; kingdom Metazoa; phylum Chordata; class Mammalia; order Rodentia; family Cricetidae; genus Peromyscus; species Peromyscus attwateri. The sequence continues at coordinate 8,318 of CABHPP010000272.1, read as the reverse complement.
ACAGTAGCATCAAAAAAAAAAAAAAATGACAGCGAGCCGGACTAGAAGTTGTTTGAATATGAGGGAAACGGACACCAATGTCAGGACATGACAGCGCCGAGGGAGTGGTGGTTAATAGGATCTGATGGAAGAAACATCAAAGCGCAGGGTGGGCGGTGAGGATAGATAGGGAGAAGTGCAGAGGGATGCTCTGCCCATGGCCACAACCAGTCACTTAAGGATTAATGGAGAAAAACAGCCAGTGCTTGAGATGGCTTAGGAAAAAGAGTATCCCCGAGGGAGAATGGCTGTTGGTGAGTGAGTGAGTGAGTGAGTGTGTGTGTGTGTGTGTGTGTGTGTGTATGCATGTGTTATGTGTGTATTCATATCCATCCAAAAAGAGGAAAAGATTAAAAATCCAGCAATTTTGAAGCACCAAATAGTTTTATAAGAATATAAACAATGCAATTCTGGTTACATAAGCCACATGTGAACCACTCTAGGAGCTGGAAAGATGGCTCCAGAGTTAGGAGCACTGGCTGCTTTTCTTTTTTTTTTTTTGTTTTTTTTTTTTTTT
>CABHPP010000271.1:34890-52348 GCA_902168425.1 Peromyscus attwateri | reverse complement strand
CGGGGGGGGGGGCGATGATAGACAGACAGACAGAAAGATAGATAGATAGATAGATGCATAAGAAGGGGTTTATTATCGGTATTGGCTCATGTAAGGCTCAAAAGACCCGTGATGGCTAGGCATAAGCTTGAGCCCCAGGAAACTGGTGACATGGTTCAGCCTGAGTCAAAACACCTGGAGGCTGGGGATATAGCTCAGTTGGTGGAGTGTTTGCCCAGCATGCAGGAGGCCTGAGGTTCCTCTCTATAGCTGCATTAACTGGGTACAGTGGCACATGCCTTCAGTACTGAGGTTCAGGACATAGAAGCAGGAGATCCAGAAGTCCATGGTCATCAACAGTTATGTATCTAGTTCAAGACTAAGCTAGAACACAAAAAAATGTCTGGAAGCAAAAATCTAAATGACTAAAACACCTGTGAGAGCTCTAGCGGGGCTCGTGGGCTAACTCACGGTCCCAGGCCAGAGGGACAGCATGGAGAGTGGAGAACCCATATAAGTCCCGGAGAGTGAACATTCTAGAACTGGACACTCTGAAGCTCCAGGGCAGACGAATAGGGAGGGGCATCCCAACTTGTGAAGAGACAACAAATCCACTCTCCGGTCTTTTATTCTCTCCAAACTCCTGGTGGGCTGCATGATGTACACCCACACTGATGGGGGTTATTGCTATCCAGTCTACTGGCTACAATGCTAATCTCTTCCAACAACATCCTTACAGACATCCAGAAGAAGCGTTGTACAAGTTAAGTCAAAACACGAAGTTTCCCAACCGACTGGGAATCAACAAACCTGACAGATGGTAACGCTAGATCGTGCTCCTCAGTGATGACTGTGTCCAGCCTCTGACTGTCCCCCCTGCTCAGAGGGGACAACACAGCTCCTTTTCAGACAGGGAGGGCAAAGACAAACAGATCCTTGGGCTGACTGGCCATCTGCCCTAACCTACCTGTGAGTTCTGTGCCAATAAGAGAAACTCTCTCAAAAAACAAGAAGTAATGCCCTAGGAAGTACATGCAAGGTTGATCTCTGTTCTAGCTAGGTTTCTATGGCTGTGACAAAGACCATGACCAAAAGCTGCTTGAGGAAGAAAGGGTTTATTTGGCTTACAACTTCCATGTTACAGTCCATCATTAAGGGAAATCAAAGCTGGAACTCAAGGCAGGAACTGAAGCAGAGGCCACGGAAGCGTGCTGCTACTGTCTTGCTCTGTATGGCATGCTCAGCTTGCTTTCTTATACAACCCAGGATCATCTGCCCAGGGGCAGCATACCCCACAGTGAGCTGGGCACTCCCACATCAGGACAATTACCTACAGGCCGATCTACTATGGGCATTTTCTCAGTTGAGGTTCTCTCTTCCCAAATAACCCTAGCTTGTGTCAAGTTGGAAAAAAAAATCCTTAACCAACAAGACCTCTGACCTCCATGCACATATACACATGTGCACCTGCACACATGTGTACATCCACTTGGAAGCTAGACTGTAAATTGGTTTATCAAATCACCAAGTTTTCTATATGGACACACCTTGTGTCTCTGCACAGAGAATTCCATCATTTGGGGAGGCATGTCTAAGTGTTTGTAGGTATACATGCACCTGTGTATGTATACATGTGTGTGTGCAGGTGTCTGTACGTGTGTGCATGTGGAGACCAGAAGTGGACACAAGGCATTGTCTTCCATTACTCCCCACTTTGATTTTTGAGGCAGGGTCTCTCACGGGGACTGAGAACTGCCCAGTTAGGCTCGGCTGGCTGGCCAGCAAGTTCGAGTGACCCTTCATTTCAGTCTTCCCAGCACTGAGATTACAGGTCTGCATCACTGTGCCTGGGTCATGGTGATGGAACTTAAGTCCTCATATTTACAAGGCAGGCACTTCAGCAGCTGAGCCACCGCCTGGCCATATTCCAGCATTCTCTTAATCTTTCATGCTTGCTGCCCCATCATTGAGGGCTGAGTCTGAGGATGGGGAACAGATACAGTAAACTCTCCTGTCAGGAAAAAAAAATAGAGTATAAAAGTTTATTTTGCTCTGTTTTATGACAAGATTCTAGAGTGCTGCCTAGGCTGGCCTCCGACTCATAATTCTTCAGTCTCACCTCCATGAGTGACTGGTGTGCCAGGATGCACACCGCACGGTTTTAAAGATTCTAAAGTGGAGACAGGGTGAGGGACAACCTCAGGTACACTTTACTGCTGTGTGATCCCAGAGCTCAACCAAGAGAAAAGAAAGTCACTTCCACTTAACATGAATGTCACAGCAGTGGTATTTATGATTCCCAACCTGAAAGCACCCCAGAGGTCACAAAGGGATGAACAAACAAATGGAGGTATGTCCACACAACAGCACCATGGAGTTGGGGTGACAGGCGTTTGCATTGCCCTTTCTGCTGATCTCACACCTGTGTACATACATCAGAACCTCTGAATTTGTGCAGCTATTATATGTCAACTGTATCTTACAGATACTGTTTTAGAATTACCTGTTTATCCCTGCAGACTTCATATCCCCCCACCCCTCCACAGGAAGGCTTCTCAGCCTCTACTCCTCATCCCTCCCCCAGGTACACAGAGACTTCTTCGCAGGCATCCATCCCTCCTAGACAGCAGAGGGTTCTATGAGAACCCAGTGGTCTGTGTAGGATTGAAAGACAGACGTTCGAGCAGTAGCAGGCACCAGCCAGGGTCTTCTGACCTGCCTGGAGGCAGAATCAGGCCAAAGTCTGCTCCACATACCACGGGTGCCCTGCACAAGCTCAGGTCATGTTTTCTGTCCTTCTGACTCACCTGCTGTGATTAGAACCCTACTCCAGCTTCGGGTTCCATTAACTTAAATCACACATACAACTCATAGAAACACAGTTAGTCATCATGAGATTTATTACAAAGGACATAAGTCAGAGATGTTTAGGACAAATTATTCAGGGAGGAGCTGGAGTTTCCACACCCTCCTGACTGCTAGCCTCCAAAGACCTCCAGGAGTGTGGCTCTCAAAATCCTCCTAATTCTGCCCTTTTCAGTCTTCTGTTTCGCTTAGTTGAGACAGGATCTTGCTATGTAGCTGTCTTAGTTAGGATCTTATTGCTGTGAGGAGACACCATAACCATGGCAACTCTTATAAAGAAAACGTTTAATTGAGGTGACTCACTTATAGTTTCAGAGGTTCAGTCAGTTATCATCATGGAGGGGAGCAGGGCAATGTGTAGACAGATGTGGTGCTGGAGCTGAGAGTCCTCTTATCTTGACTCAAAGGCAACAGGAAGTCAACTGTCACACTGAGTGAAACTTAAGGAAAAGATCTTCAAGCCCACCCCCACAGTGACATACTTCCTCCAATAAGACAACAAGGTCCCACGTCTCAATAGTGCCATTTCCTTTGGGGGCCATTTTCTTTCAAACCACCACAACAGCCCAGCTGGGCTCCAAGATCCTGGCCTCAAGCAATCCTCCTGCCTCATCCTTCTCAGTGGCAGGGACTTCAGGTGAGACCCACCAGACCCTTTTGAGGTTCATGGAAATGTACATCCAGAGACACAGCCAGTAACAAACTGCTCCACCACTCTCCTCAGCTCCCTGCACTGAGTTCCTCCCTCTAGGTTATGAGTGGGAAGGGGAGGACCCGCTGAAATGAGTAAGGTCTGCAGACCTGACAAGGACAAGGTGGCTTTATGGCCAGCTTCAAACAGGAAAGGGAAGGGAAGGAAGTTAGAGGTCCTGTGACAACCTTTGAGGAAGAAAGCTCTGCTTTACAGAAAGGAGTGTGTGTGTGTGTGTGTGTGTGTGTGTGTGTGTGTGTGTTTCATGTATATGAATATAAATCTATATAGTTTATATATGAATATACAATATGGTTTATATATACACAGAATAAATATGAGCTACGTGTGGTATATATGTGAATATATGATACATGTGACTTGTATATGATACAGTTTATATAAAACCATATTATATATACTTTGCATATGAATATATGATATATATAGTTTATATGTATGAATATTGTATTAGTTACTTTTTTGTTGCTATCACAAAAATAGCTGAGAAAAATCAAGGAAGGGAGGGTTTATTCTGGCTCACAGTCCATCATGGTAGGGAAGGCATGGCAGAAGGAGTCTGAGACATCTGGTCACATTGCATCTGCAGTCAGGAAGCAGAGAGAGATGAATGCTGCTGGTTCTCAGCTCACTATCTCCTCTCTCTTCAGCTCAGGACCCAGCCCGTGTGATGGTGATGCCCACATTCAGGGTGGATTTTCCTACCTCCATTAAACCAATCTCCATGATCTCTCACAGATATGCTCAGATGTGGTGATATTGTATTCCCCAATATATTGTGCACCCTAATAAAGGTATCTGGGGTCAGAGAACAGAACAGCTACTGGATTAGACATAGAGGCCAGAAAATGGTGGCACACATGCCTTTAATCCTAGCATTCCAGAGGCAGAGATCCGTCTGGATCTCTGTGAGTTCAAAGCACACTGGAAACAGCCAGGTATGGTGACACACACCTTTAATCCCAGGAAATGATGGCAGGAAGCAGAAAGGTATAAAAGGCATGAGGACCAGGAACTAGAGCTTTTAGGTTTTTAGCAGAAGTTCAGCTGAGATCCATTCAGATGAGGACTCAGAGGCTTTCAGTCCAAGGATTCGTGGAAACAGGGTCAGCTGAAGAGTTGGTGAGGTGAGGCTGTGGTTTGTTCTCTTTCTCTGATCATTCAGCATTCACCCCATTACCTGGCTCCGGATTTGTTTTTATTAATAAGACCTTTTAAGATTCATGCTTCACTCAGACCTTTGTTTGCATGGTGATTCTAAGTCCTGTCAAGATGACAATCAAGTGTAACCATCTGAATATCTATAACACAACCCTCCATGTGAGACTCAGGGCACATCGGAGAAGCAGGAGCAGAAAGACTGTAAGAGCCAGGGAACCAGGACGTATGATGGAGAGGCTGCACACTGGACATCTCCACAATACAGCTGCCTAAGCAGGACAAGGACACCAGGTAACATGTCAACATAGATAGAGGAAATCTCACAAAGCCCCACCCCTAGATGAAGAGCCACGGGTAGTTAACATCTGCTGAGAGAGGACGAGTCAGTCTTCTCCAGGGATGAGCTTCCTAATTTCTTATCCAACCCCATGTTCATCCCTAAAACCACACACATAAAAGCAACACTAAATGGACTCAGCAGATTGTATGTATGTATGTATATTGTGTACATATAATGATAATAAAGAAAAAGAGGCCATTAATTTGAGAGAGATGAATAGATATATGAGGATTTGAGGAGAGAAGGGAGAAAATGATATATAGGACTCAAATAGGAATTCTCAAAAATAAAAATTTTAAAAGTTAACCATCAAAATTATATATGTAAAAATATAAGACATATGGACTATCTTATGAACATACATGAGGTTCATATTTAGAGAACACATGATTCATATATATGCTTATATAATATATGGTTTGTGTATTGTTTTTATGTGATATGTAATGTATAGTTCATATATGAATATATAGGGTTTATATATGATTTTATGCTGTATATGGTTTATACTTATCAACTCATATATAACTTATACAAATGAACGTATACTCATATAACAACAGGAGTCCATATTTTATAATAACATAAAAACTTGTGCCCTTGGCACCCACTATCATGGTGCTAAGCCCACAGATGCACAGAGTGTTAGTTGAATGAACACACAGTGACATAATAGATATTTAACAATCAGTTGGGTGGGCGGATGACAGACGGATGGACAGATGGACAGGTGGGTGGATGACAGATGGATAGATAAACAGGAAGATGGACAGGTGGGGAGACCGTCAACCAGACGGGGATGTGTTGGCCTGACCACAGCTGAGTCAGCAGCTACCTATCACTCCTCTTGAAAGGAGGAGCTAGCTTTTCAAAGTGCACCAAGCCCTTTTAGGTCGATAGCCCTCTGGTGGCCCAGGCTAGCCCCTTAACACTTCCTCCCTCACGCCCTGCAAGCCCGGGTCCTAACACCCCAGAGCTCAGTCTCTGCTGATGTGAGATTTTCCCTCAAACTGTCCTACATGAATACTTCAGCTGAAATAGTCTTTGTCACGCGCGGTGCTGAGTGAGGAATGAATAAACGATTCCAGTCCGGTGCCTCCTTTGCTCTCTAATAAACCCCAATTTCCCAAACTATAGTCAAAATGGGAATATTAGAGCACAAACAATGTACGCCTTTCCCTTGATGGACTTCCCCTCTAAGTCCACATCAATAGACGTTTGACAATAGCCGAAATCTCAATGGGGGTTCAGCCGATGAACAGCACACAGCAGCAGACTGAGCATTTCCTTGCCTGTGTAATTGCGGCCACCCGTGTGTCAAAGCTCCCATCCGATTACAGGATTTGGTGGATGTAAATTGCAGACTAAATGGTTGGTAGCACCCTTCAGCTCTGCAATGCTGGAAATTAGTTTTTTAATAGGAAATTAGATTAGTAATATTTTAGTCAACAAAAAATGTAGAAAAGTTCTGCGTAAAGATGAGAAAATTATTCATGCAAAAAGACATTTAGAATCAAGGGTGAACAACTGTCAAAATCTGTGAAGGGTTATCCACCAAGGAATTTCTTTATACTTCTCCTGATTGAAGGAGAAATTATTTTCTTCATAGTCTTTTCACAGGATTCCACCCCAGTGAGCCTGCAGCTTACCCACAGGACAATACTGGGACCAAGGAGTGCCTTGCTTTTTTCAGTGGGGTAGGGTGTTGTGGAGGGTGGAGGCAAAACATTGGTCTTGGTGTGAAGGGGAGGGGCGCTGGTCCCCTCTGTGGACCAGGTACCAGCAGCAGTGTCCTATGAGCTGTCTCTGCCTGTAGCAGAGAACCCTGGGGCTAATGGCACTAATCAGCTGGGGCTATGGAAAGCTGACCCAGGGCTATAGCTCAGTTGATAGAATACTCACCTAGCACCCATGAGTTCAATGCTAGCACTGCATAACAGAGGCTGGCCATGGTGGCACACACCTGTAATTCTAGCATGTGGAATGTAGTGGGGCAGGAGTGTCAGAAGCTTAAGGACATTCTGAACAACATAGGTAGTTGGAGGCCAACCTGGGCTAGAAAGCCTGTCTAAGCAAATAAAGTTGAGTTGCACATTCTAAACTGCCATCCACAGAGCTGAATTGAAAGGGTGCAGAATGGAAACCTGTGTAGCATCCACAGCCTAAGAAGAAGCTATTTTTCCCTCCTCCTTTACCTACGTGATTTTAGTACTTATGTCCAATGACAAAGGCTGAAAGTGAGGGAGAAGGACCTGAGGGACACTCGGGTGGGAGGAAAGTTGGTGGTGTCTTTGATGGGATCAGCCATTGCATGCAGCTAGCTTTAAGGGGGTTCTGCTCTGTGGACTTATTGGTGTCACTGTGAGACTTAATCTTACGTGTGTGTGCATGTGTGTGAATACATGTGTCATGGCCCACACGTGGAAGTCAAAGGACAGCTTTCAGGAGTCAGTTTTCACCTTCCACATTGTCAAGGGTCTCTCTTGTTTCTGAGCTCTGCTGTGTCCTCCAGGCTGGCTGGCCAAGGAGTTTCAGGGTAAGTCTCTTGCTTCAACATTCCATCTGGCCATAGCTGGGATTACAGATGAAGGCCAACGTAACAGGCTCCTTTTATTTTATTTTTTTTGTACCAAACACATTCAAATTTCTTTTCTTTTCCTTTTTTTTTCTTTTTTTCTTTTTTAAGCAAATGACAAAGACCCAAATTACCAGCTTTTTTAAAACCTAAGCTTAACATTACATATTTAAACAACTGTCAGAACTGACAAATTTGCCGGTATCCACACACAACTAGAAAACATCTTTAATTTACATGAAACCAGAAATGTATTACCATTGATGCAGTAACAGCTTTCATTATTAAATACTGAAAATAAAATTGAAATATATCTGTGGAAGGTTCATCTGGCAATGTTAACTTCACAGCAGGCTGACACTACTCACTCACGTGTCAACAGAATGGGAAGGAAGCAGATCCATGTTGGTGTTAAAAAACAGTCTTGTCCTAGCACTACTCGAGAGTCACGGGCTCACCTTGGATTTCATTTTTTGTTTTGTTTTGTTTAAAGTGCATACAGAGATTACAACAATTTTTAAGACACAAAAAGGTCTTATTTTGTGGTCTATGACAAATAGGGGCTCCGATGAGCTGTTTTATAAACACTTTAGATTAGGTACAGTTATACAGAAAGTTGAGTTCGTTTGAAATCTTCAAAAAAAGTTCCTGTTATTTCTCCAATGGGCTTGTTATGGTTTAGCATATCTGTTAAACAGGTGTGTGGAATTACTTGTTATCCAGGCGTAGCAGGTGCTCCTTACATTTATCCTCAAGGACTTTAACTGTCCATCTTCTTTATCGTCTACTCTTTCTTGACTATTCTCCACAATTCTCTTTGTAGTGATTTTTTGCCGTTAACTATCTTAGTAGAAGCTGATATTGATTTGAAGTCACCCATTACACTATGGCCAAATGATGAGGAAGAGAATGAAGTGAGCCCCTGTGACCTAGTGACCCGAACGGAGTGAATCCTGCATCAAAAACAGGAAATCCACCCCAAAAGACGGAAATCCACTGAAGGCAGAGAAAAACAAGCCTGCACCTCAGCTTCTATTTCCTCCGGGACCCCTTCAGTTCCCAAAAAAGTCATCGAATGGGTCTTCAAAGAAGTCAAATGAAAATGGGTCCCTTCCACCAAAAAATCTGACATCCGGACATCCTCTGGATTCCGGAATGTGAAGCCAAACTCAAACGACTGTCAAAATGGCTTCCATCTCCTCCTTCACCACCATTTAATCCTTCTTTGCCATATTTGTCATAGAGGTCTGCTTTTTTGCATCCGATAACACCTCATATGCCTTGGCTACTTGTTTGAATTTCCGCTCTGCTTCTTCATTTTCAGAATTTTTGTCCAGATGTCATTTAAGTGCCTGTTTCCGATACACCTTTTTAATGTCCTCAGGTGAGACATATCTCAATACCCCCAGAACTTCATAGTAATCCACCTGTTTTAACATACTGTCGAACAAATCCAAGGACTCGGCTCGGCAACTGGTAAAGGGGGGAAGTCCACGGCCATCTCCTCGAGGTTCTGGCACAGCTGTGTTGGTGGTGGTGGTGGCGTCTCCTCCAGACTTTTTTTTTTAGCATGCATTTATTTTTTTAGGATTTCACACATGAGTACTGTGTTTATATAATCCCATTCCATTTTCTACCCCCTCCAATTCTTTCCATGCTCTCTACCCCACTCTCTTTCAAATTTATGACCTTGTCTTTAATTATTGTTATATATATATACAAATGTTGTTATATATATACATATGTAACATATACATCTTCCTTAATCATATATATATATATATATATATCCTGCTGAGTCCATTTAGTGTTGCCTATATGCATATGTGTTTAGGGCTGACCACTTGGGATTGGATAACCTCTCATGCTCATCCCTGGAGAAGACTGATTCACACTCTCTCAGCATCCATGAATTGCCCGTAGCATTTCATTTAAGTATAGGGAATTATGAGATTCCCATCATCCACATTGGAACATCAACTGCTGATGTCTTTGTGCTGGTATTTAGGTGACTGCATTGTTAAGACTTCGTGGGCCAGTCCCGTCATATACAGAAGACACTATGTCATGAAGCAGACGCTGTGGTCCCTGGTCCTTACAGTATCTCCATCCCCTATAGTGTTCCCTGAGCCTGTAGAAGTATCACTGAAGATGGGCACACTACAGTCATTTTGACCAGTTGTGGATTCCTGTGATGGTTTCTATCTGCTACAAAATGGAGCTCCTTTGAGGACAGAATGATAACTACTTACCCATGGATAGAAGGATAGGAATTTAGAATGCGGTTTATGTTTATACTGACGTATGAAACTGGCAGTAGTAGTTGCTCCTCTAGGGTTCATGACCTCAACAGTGTAAACCAGTGTATGGGTTACACTACCAGGAATAAATGCTCTCCTATTGGGCTGCCCTCAAGTCCCATTAGATGACTGTTGGTTATCCCCAAGGTGTAAGTGCCACAGTTGCACCCTTGAGGACTCTCTTGTCCCGGTAATTGTTGCGGTTCATAGGTATTAGAGCTGTGAAGGGCTACTGATGGCTTTTCTCCCTCGATGACTTGTGTAGCATCTTCCCTTCCAGCTGGATCTACCCTTTCTATCTCATCAGAAAACAAACTAGTTTCTAAAGGATAATAATAAAATATAACAAGGTAAAACAAAAGCTAACACATCCGAATAGGACAATACAAATACACAGAAGGAGAAGAGCCCAAGAAGCAGGTATAGATGCAGAGACCCACTGTTTGCATACTCAGGAATCTTATAAAAACACAAAACTGGAAGTCATCATATATATGCAAAGGGCCTGTAGGGCAAAAATGGGAGAATATATATGTATATATATATATGTATATATACATATACATGTGTGTGTGTGTGTGTGTAATAAAATTATTTAAAAAGGCCCTGATGTGACATTATGAGACAAAGAACTTCTGAGATGCCATCAAATTTGGGTTTTTGTTTTGTTTTGTTTTGTTTTGTTTTGTTTTGTGGCTGTTGGCCATCTCCTGCTGGGCATGCAACCTACCCATAGGAGTAGTTTGTTTCCCAAGTGAGACTCTCTTGGAAAAAACTAAATTTTCTTTTGCAAATGCTTATCAATTGGAGATTACTTCTGGGTTGGGGTTGGGGTCATGTGTCTACTTCTTTCAGCTCTAGGACCGCAGCTGATATAGACCTGTGCAGGCCCTGGGCATGCTGCCTGAGTCTCTGGGAGTTCATATGTGCACCAGTCCTGTTGATTTAGAGGGCCATGCTTGTTTGGTGTCCTCCATCACCTCTGGCTCTTACATTCTGTCTACCTCTTCTACATGGTTGCCTGAGCCCGAGGGGAGGGATTTGATGGAGATGTCCAATTTAGGGCTGATTGTTCCAAGGTATCTCACTCTCCATATATTCTGGCTTTGATCTCTGTAGTTGTTGCCATATGCTGTAGGAGGAAGCTTCTCTGGTGATGGCTGAGCAAAGTAATGATGAATGAGTAGAGCAGAATGTCACCGGGAGTCATTTATTGCATTTACAATAGTACTTGGTTTTACCCTAGGTCCCTGGGCTATCTGGTCTCAGATTCTTGGTCATATCTTTCCATCTGGTGGAGTGGCCCTTAAATCAAATCAAATATGGGTTGGTGACTCCCACAAGGTTAGTACCACCATTGCACTAGCATGTCTTGCAGGTAGGACACTATTACAGATCAAGGGGTTTGTAGCTGTATTGGTGTTTACAGTTCTCCACTGACAGCATGCAGAGTACCTTCCTATAGCAAAGACACTAGCCTGCAGGTGTGAAGGCTCTATGGAGGTGTGAAGGTTCTATGGTGTGAAGGCTCTATGGAGGCAGCAGCTCGACTTCTCCACGTCCAATAAGCTGTGTAGGTGTTGTCTTTAAAGAATGGGCCTTGCTGTCAGTTTGTGGAGAGCAACCTATAGTCTTGGCAACAGTCTAGGTTGTTTGGGACCCCTTTGGCCAACAAGTCAAGCTGATGCATCCCATTTCTGGTACTGGAAGCTTCATTTGGTAACAAGAGATGGCCAGCTGGGACTCTGTCTTCCCCATTATTTTGCAGTTTCATTTAGATCGCCTTTTGTGAGTGATTTCTTCTTTTTAATTCTAGAGCTTTCAGTGTGTTAAGTTACTAGTATGTGTGATCTCTCCAATTCTATCAATGTAAGCATGTAGTACTGCGAACTTGCCTCTGAGAACTGCCTTCACTGTGTCCCGTAAGTTTAGGTATGTTGTGTATTCATTATCATTAAATTCTAAAAAGTTTTTCATTTCTTTCTTGACCCATTTTTCATTCAGTAGTGAGTTGTTCAGTTTCCATGAGTTTGAGTTTGTAAACTTTCTGTTGTTTCTACCCAGCTTTAATCTGTTGTTGTTATACCCAGTTTCAATCTTTAATCTGTGGTTAGGTAGGATCAAAAGTTATTTTAATTTTCTTGTATCTGTTGAGACTTGCTTTGTCTCCCAGTCCTTGGTCAGTTTTGGAGAAAGTTCCATGAACTGCCTATAAGAGGGCATTTTTTTTAATTTAATTTAATTTTTTTTTTGGCCTTTGAGTGAAGCGTTTTGTAAATATTTATTAGATCCATTTGCTTTAGGGTGTCAATTAGCTCCAACATTTCTCTGTTTAATTTTTGTCTTAATACCTGTCTATTAGCAAGAGTGGGGTATTGAAGTCTCCCATATCCATGTGATTTAAGCTGTAGTAGTGTTTCATTCATAAACTTGAGTGTCCTTGTGTTTGGTGACTAAATGTTTAGAATTGCATTGTCCTCTCGCTGGATTTCTCTTTTGATGAATATGTAGTATCTTTCCTTATCTCTTCTGATTAGCTTTGGTTTGTAGTCTATTTTGTCAGATATTAAAATGGCTATACCAACTGGCCTCTTAGGACCATTTGCTTGGAATATCTTTTTCAATCCTTTTACCCTGAAGTGGTATCCATCCATGATGTTAAAGTGTTTTACTTGAATGCAGCAGAAGGATGAATCCTATTTTTGCATCTGTTATTATAGTCTGTGCAGGAGGTTTGTTCACACTGTCACTCCAAGACTATCAATAAAATTAAAACTTGAATTAGAGGGTGGAGACCATGTTCAGCTGGCCAGAATAAACCATAGAATTTTTGGCTGACCCAGATTAGGATAGAGAGACACAGGAATGAATTGGGAGGAGCTTAGAAATTACCAGGGAATGCATGCTGGAGATGGGGGCTATAGAGTTGAGGATGAGACTGGGGGATTGGATCTGGAGGAGAGGAGGAAGGGGGAGATCAGCTGTTAGCTGACCTGCTTCCCTGGACAGTGTGGGCACCCACTGTCTAAAAGATATAATTGCTCCAGGCTATATACTCATATCTAAAGATTCTGAACTAGAATCCATAAATAAGAGGGAGCATGTGGCATTTATCTTTTTGAGTCAGTGTTACTTCACTCAATGTAACATTTCTAGTTCCATCAATTTACCTGAAAATTTCATGATTTCATTTCTCTTTACAGCTGAATAGAATTCCATTGTGTATATGTGCCGCATTTTCATCATCCATTCATCAGCTGAAGGTCATTTAGGTTGCTTCCATTTCTTAGCTATTGTGAATGGAGTGGCAATGACCATGCCTTTGCGAGCCTCTGTGGTGGAGTAGGATGCTGAGTCCTTTGGATAGAGGTCAATGAGTGGTATAGCTGGATCATATGGCAGATCTATTTTTAGCTTTGTGAGAGTTCTCCACACTGTTTTCCATAGTGAATAGAGCACTTGTCAAGCTTGCAAAGGTAGCGCTATTACCCACCAAGTGGTCCCCTTGGCCCCGACCCACACTTGGTTATGTGGGACATGACTGTATAGGAAATAGAGCATTGAGTGTGTAGATAGATCTGTTTCCTCACGCATTGTTCAGCACTAGTGGTGATTTCAGGTGGGGTCTTCAGACAAAGCCCACAAGGACAGGAATGGCTCCTGGAACTCCTGACCGAAAGGAGAATGTGGCCTCACGGGAAGTGCTTCATTTTCTGGTCTTTTTCCAGAATTGCTGATAGTGGAGAAGATTACAGAATTCCTAGCACCAGGAGGCAAAGATGACACAGACCGTCTAGACTCAGCCAGCAAAAGGCCTTTTCCTTAGCTGGCCACTTATCTTCCAAGGCACAGCTCAGAGGAAGGGAAGATGGAGGTATCTTGAGCGCCTGGTGGTGAATCCCCTTTAGCTCAGCATGCACACTCATGTGTCTGGGGCCTTGGGACAAATAGAGTTAGGCTGAGCTGGGAGTGCTAATGTCCCCGTGGCAGGCAAGTCACCCACTTTTTAAAAAAATGAGTTATGAGCATGCTTCAGCAGTCTGAGAATAAAGTCCCCCTGGTGGGAACCAGGACTGGTAGACTGGCATCTGTGATCATGCCTGGTCTGTGATAGTGCTGGCTTATCCAATGCCTGATCTCTGTCTGGCACTCACCAACTTCCTTGCCATCACCCTGTTTTGAAACCCTTGTTTGCCTATTGTCAGAAAACATTTCCCATCCTGTCTCATCCCCTGCAGGAAATGCCATGCTCCTCTGTACCTCAAAGTCTTGCAAAGCCTCTGTGCTGGCTAGTTTTACATCAACTTGACACAAGCTAGAGTTATCCGAAAGAAGAGAACCACAATTAAGAAAAGGCCTCCATAAGACCTGGCTATAGGGTATTTTCTTATTAGTGATTGATGGGGGAGGGCCCAGCCAGTTATAGACGGCACCAGGATGGCGGTCCTGGGTTCTATAGAAAGAGGCCGAGTAAGACATGAGGAGCGGGCCAGTAAGTGGCACCCCTCCATGGACTCCGCACCAGCTCCCGCCTCCAGGTTCCTGCTGTTTGAATCCCTGTCCTGACTTCCTTCAATGATGAACTGTGATGTGGAAGTGTAAACCAAATCAACACTCTCCCCGAAGTTGTTTTGGTCATGGTGTTTCATCACAGCAATGGTAACCCTAACTAGGACAGCCTCTTTCTCTGACCTTGGAGTTCATGTATGACCTTGCCTGCATATCTTGACTCTGGAGCTCAACCAGTTCAGCAGTTTGTTTCCCTTTGTTTCCTTCGGTTTGTTGTTTTTTTTGGGGGGGGGGTTGTGGGGGGGGGTTGTTGTTTTCCCTTTCTTTTCTTTTTTCTTTCCCATGTTGGAAATTAAGTTCCCTTCTAAACACTGGCCTTTTGAGGATAAAAGTTATGTCCTAAATATATTTAAGTGTGGGACAGGGGAGTCTGGGAGATAATTCCATTAATAAAGTGCTTTCCTTCTTTTCCTGAGAACTTGAGTTTGATCCCCAGAACCTGCAAAAATTAAAAAGCTGGGTGTCTTAGTTAGGGTTGCTGCAATGAAACACCATGACCAGAAAGCAAGCTGGGAAGGAAAGGGTTTATTTGGCTTACATTTACATATCACTGTCCATCATCAAAGGAAGTCAGGGCAAGAATTCAAACAAGGCAAGAACCTGGAGACAGGAGCTGATGCAGAATGCTGCTTACGGGCTTGCTCCTCATGGCTTGCTCAGCCTGCTTTCTTATAAAACCAGCTCAGGGATAGCACCACCCACAATGGGCTGGACCCTCCCCCATCAATCACTAATGAAAAAAAATGCCCTACAGGCTGGCCGACAGACCAATCTTAAGGAGGCATTTCTTAATTGAGGTTCCCTCCTCTCAAGTAACTTCAGTTTGTCTTAAGTTGACATAAAACTATCCAATATACTAAAGCATATTCACTTGTAATCCCACAACAGAGGAGGCAAAAACAGGAGGATCCTTGAAGCTTACTAGCCAGCCAGCTTAACCTACTTGGGGCACTACCAGGTTGCCAGGCCTGTGAGAGACTCTGTCTCACAAAGAAAAACAAGTGGAAGGTTCATGAGGAACACACTCATGTTGCACTCACATACACACACACACACACACACACACACACACACAAAGGAACACATACAAAATATCCTGTGCATGCCACAGGACCAGCTTAACACATGCTGACTGATGGGAACTAAGTCTCCGCCCTCACCCTCAGTGAACTGAGTCTGTCACATTGCCTCTCTCAGCTGCTGAGGGGTGGGGAATTGCAGGATGGAGGAGCTGATGGCCTCCCAAGGAGTCTGGACTAGCTTTAAATTAATTAACAGGTGAAGAACATCTCCGGGAAGCCATTATGAGCAAATCACAGTAGGGGCACAAAGAAGCTGCAAGCATCACCTTGTCTTTGCCCCAGGAGCACCATCTTGTCTTGGTGCCAGGGGACTAAAAAATCCTTGAGAGCAAAGGGAAAATGAAACTGAGTCCTTATCTCTCACCTGCACAAGCCTCTACTCCAAACAGATCAGCAACCTCAATTTAAAATTCAGTGATCTGAATCTGATAGAAGAGAAAGTGGGGAATACACTTGAACTCCCCAGCACAAGAAAGGGCTTTGTGCACAGGACCCGTGGTACCATAGGGATTAAGACAACAACTAACAGTAAGCACCTCACAAAACTAAAAGCTTCTGTACAGCCAAGGACACCATCATTCACATGAAGCGGCATGCTACAAAGCGGTGGGAAAATCTTTACTAGATATGCCTCTGACAGAGGATTAGTATCGAGAATATACGAAGAACTCAAAAAACTGAACTTTAAGAAAGCAAACAACACAATTGAAAAATGGGTCACGGAACTAAACAACACACAGAGAGTTCTCAAAAGATAAAACACAAATTGCTAAGAAAAAAAATTTAATGTTCAACAACTTTAACCATCAGAAAAAAATGCAAATTAAAACTACTTTGTGATTTCATCTTATCCCCTGTAGAATGGCTATGATGGAAAAAATGAAATGAAGACAGATGCTGGCATGGATATGGGGAAAGAGGGACACTTATTCATTGCTTGTGTGAGTGCAAGCTGGTGCAAACCACTATGGAAATCAGTGTGGAGGTTTTTCAAGAAGCTAGAAATAGATCTAGTATATGACCCAGTTCTATCACTCTTGGGCATATACCCAAAGGACGCTATACCTACTATCTTAGGGTTTCTCTTCATGTGATGAAACACCATGACCAAAAAGCAAACTGAGGAGAAAAGGGTTTACTTAGCTTACAGTCATCATCAGAGAAGCTTCCTCCTGCACCACACAGGAACAGATGCAGAGACCTACAGCCAAACATTACTCAGAGAGAGAAAGAGTCCTTGAAACACACAGCTCTAAATGGGATGTCCCTCTCCTCAGAGCTCAGAAAACTCCAAGGAAGAGGAGGCAGAAAGAGTGTAAGAGCCAGAGGGGATGGAGGACAAGGCCCTCCGAGCCAGCTAAGCAAGGCTCATATGAACACACAAAGACTGAAGCAGGAAGCATGAGGCCCACACAGGTCTGCACCAGATCCTCTGTGTGTGTATTATACCTCTCAGCTTAGTATTTTTATGGAACTCCCACTCCTGAGTGTGTGAAGGAATGGGTCTCTGATTCTTGTGCCTGCTCTTGGGACTCCTTTCCTTCTGTTGGATAGCCTTGTCCAGCCTCAATGTGATAGTTTTTGCTTTGTCTTGTTATATTTTATTTTGTCATATTTGGTTGCTGTCTCTTAGAAACCTGTTTTTTTCTAACGAGAGACAGAAAGGGATCTGGAGGGGAGGGGAGATAGGGAGGAGCTGGGAGGCATAGAGGGAGGGGAAACTGTAATCAGGATATCTTATATGAAAAAATAATCTATTGTCAATAAAAGGGGAACATGAAAAACAAAAGAAATAGGTAAATCATTAAAAAAAATCACACGCACACACAGAAAGAAAGAAAGAAAGAAAGAAAGAAAGAAAGAAAGAAAGAAAGA
>CABHPP010000271.1:1245-34880 GCA_902168425.1 Peromyscus attwateri | reverse complement strand
AGAAAGAAAGAAAGAAAGAAAGAAAGAAAGAAAGAAAGAAAGAAAGAAAGAAAGAAAGAAAGAAAGAACACAGAGTAGTGAAATACAGACACATTGCAGGATGTTTGTCTCTAGTTCATCTTGGGCTCAGAGCATCTTACACCCAGGCTGGAATTCCACATACCAATATTTCCAGGATTATAGACTTGACTTCTACTGAATAAATGGGGGTGGGTCTGGGAGGAATTGGGGGAAGAGTAAATATTATCAAAAAACATTGTACAAAATTCTCAAAGAACTAGTAACAAACGCATTTAAAAAAAAAAAAAGAATTGGTGGCCTCATAATCAACAACCTCTCAACAACACACCAGCTAGGGACTAAACCCTGGACATATGAGCCTTTGAGGGACATTCCATAGCAAACCACAGCAGAGGGGAAGTTTGCAGATGGACCACAGTGGGACAAAAGGCTAAGTGTGAGTCATAACAGGGGAAGTTTGCATTTCGACTTCAATAGGAGGAAAGGATAGAACAGTAAATGTGGGTCACAGAATTCCTGAAATCAGAGCTAAGGGCATCGGACATCTTAGCAGGGACCATGAGAATCTGTGAAACTCTTGAGCTACAGAACCTTGATGGCAGCTCTGAGAAAGGTTGGTCTGGCCTCAGGAAATATCCCACATTGGAAACTCCAAAGCTATCTGGCATCACTGGCACCGAATGTTCTGGAAAGTTATTCCTTGGTCCTAAGATAGCCTGGTGCTGACCAATGGGATCTGGACCTACTCAGGGTCAGGACAACTGTGTCCCTGAGTCCCGCTTTCTCAGGCATTCTGCGTGCACAGCTGAGCATTGCCGCACACACTTTCTGTGTTCAGCTTCCATGGAGGCAACCCCGCTTGCTGCAATAGCAAAACAAAAACAAACCAAAGGAGTCATGGGAGAATTCTTGCAACATCTGTGCAAGCTGAGCAGTGGGTAAATACTCTCCTACCTGGGACCATATTCTCAGCGAGCTGCAGGATCAGGAAAATTAAAGAATGAACAGACTTAATAGGTTTTTTTATTGTGTCTCCCTAGACAGTAGCCAACTGTTCCCCACAGCATGAAATTAAATTACTCTAAAACACAAAGCCATCCCAAGAAACCCAGAAATCTTAATAATTTAAAGAACTTAAAGATAATAATGAGCTTAAAAAACAAATTGTGATTTTGAAGTTATTTATGCAACGGCTGTTGAAACACATCAGGAAATTCCCTCAGAAGCTTAACAAATCTAGGAAGGAATGAAAGTAAAAATCTTGATGACGTTCCCCATAATCCTCAGGGTACAATGGAGCTATTGGTCATGACTGGCCTGGCTAGTAGAGAGTCCTCTTGAGGACAGGAGGGGTGGGCTCCACTTACACAGTAGGAGTCAACTCCATAACTCTGGAAACTGGGATGTGGGAGTCCAGTCTGGGTGCAGGAGGCTCTGTGCCTGAGAAGAACTAGAGATAAATGTCTCCCGGTTTGTCTGTACCTAAGACAGACTTCAGGTACAGGGAGGAGGGTCCAAGGAAGGAGGCCAATGGACAAGAAGGTAAACAGCAGGACAGCGACTCTTGGTCTAGTACATAGTTTCTGAACAACCCTGTACATTCATTCTCTCCTAAACCCTTGGACAAATTGAAAATCTAAAGGCAGGTTCTTATAAGGGACATGGAGTGGGAACAGTGACAACTAACACTTAGAAGATGACTCCTTGAAGGGAGGAGTGAGGATTAAGTAGTAGTAGATATGAAAAACAGAGACATAGACAACGTAAAAGAAAAAGACAGAGATTTGTGACAGACAGTGGGATGTTGTTGGGATGGACCTGACCATGTTTGAGGGAGGATTGTGGGAGGATTTGGAGACAGGGCCTTGAGTACCTAGAACTGAACATGCTGTTATGGGAACTTGGAAGACAGGAATGTTGAGAAAGATGAAGACGATTGATGCCTGGCTTGTGACATTTCATAGGGAAGCAAAGGCTATCAGGACCATTTGTGTGACATTCTGAATTAAGGATCTGTCGGAGACCAGCCCAACCTGTCTAATAGTCCTTGAAGGGAGGAGTGAGGATTAAGAAATAGTAGATATGAAAAATAGAGACATAGACGACGTAAAAGAAAAAGACAGAGACATAGGATAGCTTCTGGAAGGCTCTGGGTCAATACCAGTTTATTCCTAATGGGCTTTTTATATACTAGCAAGGGGAGAGGCAAAAGACCTCCCCCTTTCAAGGTTAAGGTACAAAGTACAAACAAGTATAGACCCCTCCTTAATTTTCAAAATACCTAGTAACTATGCCTTATGGCAAAGCATCTTGTAATTAGGCCTTGAAGTATAAGACACCTGGTAATCATGCCTTTGGCCAAAACATCTTATTATCCAACCTTGTAGGGCAAACTCAGACTCTCTGACCCTGAGTCAAGATGGAATAAGGCCTCACTATGGAGTCTCTGTGGGCCTCCACAAGGATCTATGGATATGAAACCTCTATCTTACAGGAACAATTGATCCTGGTCAACTGAGGCTGAAGAATCAGCTGTGATTGACTAGTAAGAGACCAGCATCACTGAGCTGAAATCTTATGGGGATTATTTCCTCAGGGTCAGCACACAGAAGCTGTGGTCCAGAGGGAGCCAAGGCTACATCTCAAACTGGCAGCTGAATTGGTAATGTGTAAGTATTTCCCATGTAGTACTGGTTTGGGCTGTGTGAAAGATGCAGGATTTAGGAGACCATGGGGAATGACTGAGGCTTGATACTACGAGATGCTAAGAGAGGCCCCTGGTAAAGATGAAGCCTGAGCTGCAGTGGAGACCCAGGATTGAAGAGGTTGTGGAGAGAAGCTGAGGTTTGGTACCTTGGAGCAGGGTGGGAGTCCGAAGAGAGACCATTGGTGAAGGTGCAGCCTTGCCACCACAACAGAGACAGACCACAGTGCACTGGAAGTGTGGCCACTGCAAGGTGACCACCAAGAACAGTGGCAGGTGTGGAGGGGAGCAAGCCAGAGCCAACAAGACAAGATGTGTGTGCTGTGGAGGGCCGAGCCAGAGAAATGGAGCAGGCCAAGTCCTTTGGAGCCTAGAGGATCATGGGTGAGCCCCAAATGCGGGACACTTAGCTGCAGAATTTGATTACACCGCTGGATGCTGGCTTTGCTTTGATTCAATTCTAGTGGCACTGGCTCGTCCCTCTTAGAATGTGAAAGTGTACAAGTTATTTCTTTGTTTTACAGAAACCAACAGTTAAGAGACTTCAGATTTTCAAAGTGTTTACATTTTTTTTAAGATGGTGGAATTTTGAAAATCATACTATATTTTATATTGCGGTATTAACATGAGATCTTGGGAATAAATAAGACAGGAAAGGCTATGGTTTAATAGTGATGTGACTGGGTGTCAAGTTGACAAGGGGTCAATTGTGCCAGTAAGTTTTTGTCAACATGACAAACTGGAGTTACCTGGGAAGAAGGAATCTTGACTGAGGAATTGCCTCCATCAGACTTCCCTGTTGGTATGCCTGGGGAGCATTTTCCCTATTAATGATCGATATGAGAGGGCCTAGCCCACTGTGGGTGGGTGGTGCCACCTGTGGGCAAGAAGTCCTGCATCGTAGAAGCAAGCAGGCTGAACAAGCCATGGAGAGCAAGCCAGTGAGCAGCACTCCTCCATGGTCTCTGCTTGAGTTCCTGCCCTGTATTCCGTCACTGATAGACTGTGACACAGAAGTGTAGGCTGAACTAACCCTTATCTCCTCAGATCGCTTTTGGTCATGGTGTTTATCACAGCAAACTAGGACATAGGTTTTGGGGAACCAACACAGGCCCTAGCGGCAATAACAGGGGCCCCATAAGCTGTAAACAGGAATGCAGGCAGAGCAGAGTGACCTCAGGATAAATGAGCAAGTTCAGAGAATCTGGGGACTAGCAATGTGTACCATGCAGGTGGCAGAAGAGGTCACTCAGGAAGGGACTAGAGGGAAGAGGAAAGGGACAGAGGCCGAAGGGACACAGCTATTACAGGGACGGGAAAGAGGAAGGGTTGCGAAACCAAGACCAAGGAGAGGTAGAAACTCCACCACACTCCTCCTACCAGAATGTGCTGCAAATTTCTCTACTTCAGACTTCCATCCTTCCTCCGTCCCTTCCTCCCTTCCTCCATCCCTTCCTCCCTCCCTCCGTCCCTTCCTCCTTCCTTCCCTTCTTCTCTCCCTCCCTCCCTTCCTTCCCTCTTCCCATCCTTCCTTCTTTTCTTTTTTCATCCTTCCTTTTCTTCCTGGCTTCCCTCCTTCCCTCTGTTCTTTCACCCCTTCCTCTCTCTCTCTCTCTCTTTCCTCCTTCCTTTCCACTCCATCTTTCCTTTCTTCTCTCTCCTCCATTCTTTCTCTTTTCTCTTCTTTCTGTTCTTTTTGAAAGTTCTGGGGATTGAACACAGGACCTTGAACACACTAAGCAAGTCCCCTGAGCCACACGCCACCCTTTACTTTTGTTTTACAGCACACTCTCAGGACTGGGAACAGTCAGTCACGAGAGAGCTTTGGCACGCTAGGCAGGCATTCTGCCCAGCCTTAACATCTTTCTTTCTTCCTTGAGTTTTGAGGTTTTAAGTTTTTCACTGTGTGTGCCCATTGTCCCCGATTCTGTCGTTTAGCATATCCTTTCTTGTTCTAAACCTTTTTCTTCTCTGCTGTGTCTCTTCATTGGAAGCCTTCAACTATTTTTTTTTTTTTTTAAGAAACAGCACATTTCCCTCAAGCACAGAAAGCGAAGTTCAAATGGCATGACAGGAAAAATACCCCTTACTTTATTTATTCCCTATATTTATGTTGAACCAAAGCTTTGGTTCAACAAATTTTATTGAGTGCCTATTACGTGATGGTGGGGCGGAGCCAAGAGCATCACATTAGCTTACTAGCCAATTTCACAACCTTCCAGGTGATAGATGTAGTGTCCTGGGTAGCATTTGTACACTTAGGGTAGAAGAGAAGCCAAGGCCAGAAGCAAGTCTAAAACACAAGCCAGGGACAAATAAATCTTTGAGGTCAACTGAGCATAGGGGTGTTTGAAGATAGCAATCCTGCTTCAAGCTAACCCAAGAAGGGTGGTAGGATGGGTTGCCACAGTACTGGAGGTTTTCAGCTGCTTTTTAAATATAAGAGACCAAAGTTTCATCTAGGTTTCTGTGGATCCTAGCCCTGTTCAGTAATGGAAAATATATCTCTGGTAGGTATTTCATATCTGTTTGGGAATCTTAGAAGGTTTATCATGTCACTCCAAACTCCTGGTGTTTTAAGAAGAATGCACAGTGATCAAGCCAGGGTAAGGAGTCAGTTTCTAAAAGGGTTGGGAAGTGTGGTGAGGCTGTACGCTGCTGCAGCAGTGAGTCAGAAAGCACTCAGTGCAGACTCCTAACCAAGCTCTTCAGCCAGTCCCATAACCTTAGGCCTTTGTTCTCTCTTGCTTCTGTAAGAAACTTCTCATGAGAGAGGTAGTAGGCCCCTGCCCTCCAAGGGTGATCAATACCCACACCCATGCTAAGAGGCTATCTGCCAAGCCACAACTCAAATGGAAGCTGGCATGTGTGAACAGAAAAGAACCTTCCATGGTCTTTTAAAGACCTATGTGGTTAGAGTAGCCAGGATGCTGAAGACCCCTCCACCTCTGTGCATCTCAAGACTTGAAGAGCAGCGTTGAGTCCCAGGCTCCCAATTCCTGTTCTAGCTTTCTCACATTTCCAGGGACGCACTGGGAAGCTTGTATCCTAAATTTCCTGGAAGTTATACCTCTGTGTCCTTGAATCACTTTCATTTGAACTCTAATGGAAAAATTGGCACCTTGAGGACACATTCTGGGCGTCGTCAGAGGAGAGAGACTCAGTGCTTTCCACTTAGGGAGCACATCTGAATTCTACTGGGAGCTCTGGTCACCCTCCATGGAATCTCACTCTCCTTCCTACACACCAGCCAGCAGCTGCAAGAGACTCAGTAATGGATTTGTAAACAGTTCAGCTGTGTATGTGTAGCGGGCACACTGGTGTATGTGCAAAGGTCAGAAGTCAACATCAGATGTCTTCTATTACCCTCCACCTTATTCCTGAGACTGTTCCTTGCTGACCTGGAGCTAGCCAAGTCAGTGAGAGTGGCTATTCACAACCCCCTCTAGGATCTATCTGTCTCTCCCTTTCCCCACCTCAGCACAGAGAATACAGACATGTCCTGCCATGCTCAGCATTTCTGTGGGTGCTGGGGATCTGAACTCAGGTCTTCATGATTGTTTGCAGCAAGCAATTTTCTGGCTTTGCCATCTCCCCAGACCCCACCTTGTTTTTTTAGATAGGGTCTCCTCTCACTGGTCCAGAACTTTCCAACTAGCCTAAGCTGGCCGTCCAACCCCCAGAGTCCTACCCTTGTCTCCCCAGTGCTAGGATTATAAGCACATGCCGCAACACCCCTTTGACGTAGATTCTGGGGACCAAACACCACATCCTGTGTTTGCAAGGTGGGCACTTTACCAACAGAGACATCTCTCCAGTCCCGGCAGCTGAACTTTAAAAACAATCCTTTTCTGATTAAACTGTAAGGTCTTTCAGCAAAGGTCAGTCAGAAAGGATCAGACCAAGAGTTTGTCATATTGTCAGAGTGCATTTACTCCCTCCCACCTCCAAATTGATACAGAACAAAAGGCACCCGTGGAATGCAGGGCTTCGTCTCTGGAGGAAAGACGTGCAGAAAACTCTCTGCCTCCTCTCCCATGCACCCAGGGGTGTGATTTGGGTGTTGATAGAGAGTCACTTTTAAATCGTCAAGGATGACCTTGAACTTCATCTCCTCCTGCCATCACCTCCTGGGTGCTGAGGTCATAGCCATGCATTACTTTACTTAGCTAAGCCTGAGTCTCAGAAGAGAGACATTTTATTCTTTCTCTAGTTTTTGTTTTCTTTTGTTGAGACAGGGTCTCATGTCGCCCAGTGTAGCCTTGACTTCTTTATGTAGCCAATGAACCTTGAACTTCCGATCTCCCTGCTCCATCTCCTGAGTGCTGGGATTAAAGGCTTGTGTGCTGCCATACCCTGGTTATGTGGAGCTGGGAATCCTCAGTGCTGAACCCAAGGCTTTGTGCATGCTAAGCAAGCACTCTTATCAACTGGGCTGCATCCCTAGATCTTAATAATATTTTTGTTTCTTCGTGTGTGTGTGTGTGTGTGTGTGTGTGTGTGTGTGTGTGTGTGTGTGTGTGTGAGAGAGAGAGAGAGAGAGAGAGAGAGACAGAGACAGAGAGACAGAGACAGAGACAGAGACATAGAGACAGACAGACAGACAGACACAGACAGACAGACAGAGACTGTACATGCACACACATGTACAAGCTATGGCATACATGTGGCAGTCAGAGGACAAGTTTCAGTACTTGCTTCTCTCCTTTCACCTGATGGGCTCCATGGATCAAATTCAGGTTGCTGGGCTTGTTCTACCCATGTGCCATCTTGCCTGCCCCTGGATTTCATTTCAAATAAGAACAAAAATAAAATAAAATAAAGCTAGAGCTCTCTCAAACCTTTCCGCCTTCTTTGTGCCCCCAGGGCAGGCAGGCTGTGTTCCGTTTCCCAGCAAAACCTGAAACTCCTTTCCATACATGTTCATATTGACCCAGAATCAGACCAGCTAGTCCAGGCAGTAGAGCACGGCGTGTCTGTCAATGCCTCAGGAAAGTCTGCAGCTCTCAGCCCAACTGTGGGTCCTCAAACAGCCTTTTAAACCACTTGCAGCTTCACTCAGGGCCACTTGCCTGCCTAGAGAAGACTCATCTATCCAAGACCTCAGAGACAGCCCTGCAAACCTCAGCTGTAGAGCCCCACAGCAGTCCCATCACTCAATTTCGGCCTTCAGCCATGGTCTGAGACCAGTGTGCCTATTCAGGAACCAATGCAGTGACCCAGCAGGGGCCTTTTGGGAACCCTAGAGAGACAACAGCCATTTGCACACCCAACAGTGAGCTAGTATCAGCCAACACCGAAGCAGGCCCTAGGCCCTCATTAGCCTATTTAACCAAGGACCTGAGCACAGTTTAGTCTGTTCCAGGACAAGACAAAATCCTGATGGGAAACAAGAGGTAGAAACTGTTCAGGTAGGGCAGGGACCTGAAAGCAGCAGTTCTAAGAATGGACTCCACGAAGGCCGGGAACTTCAGAAGAGAGTATGGCTTCCTGGTTCCTCACTATATCCTAGTCAGAAGTTAGAATGAAAACATGACTAAAACTGAGGTGCAGCACCTGACACCTCATGCCCGGGCCCATCGGACTGACCAGATCGCTCTCTTCCCCAAGCCTCACACTGGTTTCTGCCTTAAGTCCTTTGGAAAGCCCTTATGCTAGAAGTTTGATGGTCCCCTATTTCTCGGGACCTGGACCTGCTATACAGGAGCTCTGCTTTCTTTCTGTCTCTTTGGCTCCCTGTAATAAAATACTTCTTTACAAAACTTACCCTTTGTGGTCTATGAATTTCTTTAAGGTTTGCAAAACAAGAACCTAGCCACTGGCTCAGTGGAAGTTTTCTGTGACCATGAGCACCCAGCGCTGTAATTCCCAAGTTAAGCTCACCAAGAGCTCTATTGCTCTCAAAAATACCCCCAAACTTCTAATATCGATACTTGTGATTACAACTCTAGATCTATCAACGTGTCCCCACTAAATGCCCAGCATTAAGCCAGCATAATTCTGATATCAAAACTTAATAAGAGCACAACACACACACACACACACACACACACACACACACACACACACACACACAAATCTATAGACCGGTTTCCCTAATGAATATAGATGCAAAACTCTCAGGAGAGTTCTTGAGAATTTTATTCACGAACACATTAAGACCATATACTATGACCATCTTAGTGTTATTCCAAGGATGGAAGGGTATAAGTCTGTAAGGATGGTTCAACACACAAAAATTGGTGTATGTGACATCTCATAAATAGATTTAAGGACAGAAATAATGATTATATCAATAGATGTAGAAAAGACATTTGTTGAAGTTCAACATCCCTTCCTGATTAAAAAAAATCAAATAAATAGAATGAATATATCTCAACATAAAAAGGTTATATGTGCTGCTGGGTGGTGGTGGCATACATCTTTAATCTCAGCACTCAGGAGGCAGAGGCAGATGGAGCTCTGTGAGTTCGAGGCCAGCCTGGTCTACAGAGTGAGTTCCAGGACAGCCAGGACTACACAGAGAAACCCTGTCTTGGAACACCACCACCACCCGCCTGCAACGCACATACACAAAAAGGCCATGATAAACCCATGGTCAATGTAATAATGAATGGAGGGAGCTGAGAACACTTCCTTTAAAATTAAAACTAATACAAGAAAAAAATAAAAGGCATATAAATAAAAATGGCAGCAATCAAATTACATCTTTTGTAGACCACATTCTATAATTGAAAGACCCTTATGACTCCTCCAGGAAGCCCTTAGATCTGAGTAATGCCTTCACCAAAGTGGCAGGATATATAAACATACAGAAAGCAATATACCAAAAAAGGAACTTTACAAGAAAGAACTAAAGAAATAAATCAGCTTTAAAAACAAATAATCATTTAAAAATGAACAGGAATGAACATAACCAAGGAGATGGAGTACCTCTATGGTTAAAACATTAATACACCAAACAAACTAAAGAAGACATCAGAAGCTGGAAAAGACAACTCATGCCGATGGATTGGCAGAATCAACATTGTAGTGACTATGTTGACAAAAGCAATCTACATTTACCATGTGCCTCGGCAAAATCTCCCTTATATTTTTCACAGAACTAACACACACATAAACAAACAAACAACTGAACTCATTAATAAGTACAAAAGACACCAAATAGTAAAAGCAATCCTAGGCAGAAGGAACAATGCTGGAGGGGTCACAATACCTGTATCAAACTATGCTACAGAGATACTGTAACAAAAACGGCATGGCAGTGGCCCCCAAACAGACATATAGACCAATAGAATAAAACAGAGGACTTGGAAATAAATGTACACAGCTATGAACACCTAATTTCTAACCCAGGTAATAAAAATGCATGGGGAAAATAACAAAACACACAGCCTTTTTAATAAATAGTTCTGGGAAACCTGGATATCTGTTGGTAGAAAAATCAAACTGGATCCATATCTCTCTTATCCTACACAAAAATCAGTTCAACCAACCTGGTCTACAGAGTGAGTTCCAGGACAGCTAGGCAACACAGAAACCACAAAACAAATCAAAGATTGTAATATATGACCTGAAGCTGTGAAACCACTGGAGGAGAACATAGGTAAAACACTTCAAGATAAAGGCGTAGGCAAGAACTTTCTAAACAGGATTCCAGTAGCACAGGATACAACCTCAAGAACTGACAAGTGGGATTGCATGAAATTAAGAAGCTTTGCCCAGCAAAGGAAGAATACATCACCAGGGTGAAGAGATGCCTACAGAATGAGGGAAAATCTTATTAGACAAGTGACCAATATCTGAAATATGCAAATAACTACAAAAATAAATACCAATAAATCACACAATAATAAATGGATCAATGAACTGAATAGACAGTTCTCAAAAGAAATAAAAATGACCAAGCGCTTGAAAAGGCATTCAAAATTCTTGGTCATCAAGGAAGTGCAAATTAACACAGCTTTGAGAATCCATCTCCCCCCAGTCAGAACAGCTGTGATCACGGAAATGAACAGTGGCAAATGCTAAAGATGCAGGGAAGGACAAACCCTCGTACATGGTTAGTGCAGTCACTATGGAAACACATATGAAGGTTACTCAGAAAATTAGAAGCATAGCTACCATATGACCCAGCTCCGCCATCCCTGGGTATATACTCCAAGAACTCCAAGACAACATACCACAGATAGACTTGCACATCCATGTTTATTCACAGCAATTGAGAAATTGAATCAGCCCATATGCACATCAGCAGATGAGTGGATAAGGAAAGGTGATGCATACACGCAGTGGAATTTTATCCAGCTTGTGAAGACAAATGTAGTCATGACATTTGCAGGAAAAAAGAATGCTGCATATTTTCTCTCACATGTACATTAAGTAGATTAAATTGTATATATACATAGTGAGTGTGTGTGTGTGTGTGCGCGCGCGTGTTGAAATTAGAAAGGGGAAGAGTGGGGAGAGTGGTAAAAGGAGAAACATCATAAAGGAGGAAAAGAAGAGAGTAATAGAATACATGAGACATGGAAGCAGAAGCAGAGACTATTTGGTGCAAGAGAGAGGGCCAACAGGAAGGAGGAAGAGCAGATGGGCTGGTGGACCGGGAGGGGGATAAATAATCACAATGTCTAATGACTTATATGTATGGAATACCATAATGAGGCCCATCACTTTGTACGCTAACTTGAAAAAAGGAAGAAAAAAAAAAAAAAAGAAAAGAAACTGCCAGCCTGAAATACTGTACCCAGCAAAAATGTCCTTCGGAACAAAATAGAGATGAAAAATTCCCAGGCCCACAAGAGCTGCATCAAAGTGCATGAAAACGTGACATTTGCTGGTGAAGATAAGCCATTTGGATTCAGAATCATTAGTATCTAATTGTGGTGTGTAGACCACTTTTAACTCAAATATAAAGTTAATAGATTAATGTATTAAAAATAATCACAGCTACAGTAATTTGTTAAAGATACAAAACATTAAAAGGGTAAGTGCAATATTAATAGCATAAAATGTGTGAGAAGTAAATGGGTAGAGTTCTTATCCACAAATTAAGCTGTTCCTGGCCTACATTTATGGTTTTTATACGGCCCATGGTGATCATAAAGGGAACCAGGAGCTGGAGAGATGCTTGATTGGTAAAGTGCTTGTTGTGCAAGCCTGAGGACCTGAGTTTGGATCCCCAGCACCCACGTAAAAAGCATATGTCTGTGATCGCAGTGCAGAGGAGTGGAAAGAGGCAGAGCCTTGGGACTTGCTGGCTGCTCTAGCTAGCTGGTGAGTTCAGGTGGAGAGCAATTGAGAAATAGTACCTGACATTGACCTCTGACCTCCACAGGCACCACCACCCCCATGTACACACACATGTTCACAGAAAAGAAAAATGCTTATTAGATATACAAATGATAAAAGAAAGGGAATAAAAGTCCTGTTATGAAAATTCACTGGGAGAAGGAAATGAAGTGGCAGTGCTAAGGAGGTCTTAGTACCAAATACTTGTATCAGCAAAAACCAACTCCACAAATAAGCAACCTGACTTCACACCTCAAGAAACTCCAACACACTGAAGTCAGAGTTGTTAGGAGGGCGGCAGTACATGGAAGAAAAAGAGAGCAGAAAGATGTGTGTGTGTGTGTGTGTGTGTGTGTGTGTGTGTGTGTGTGTGTACGTGCATGCCTATGTGTGTAATATATATGTGTGTGTATGTGATGTGATATGTGTGTGTGGGCACATGTGTGCATGTGTGTGTGATTTGGTGTGTGTGTGTGTAAAATACGATGACTAGGAATACGCAACAGAGTTTTACTTGTGCCACAATCAAAGCATGTCATCGGCAACAACAGAGAGGAACCTAAAGGACATTGTGTTAAGTTAAACAATCCCAATACTATGTGATCACTCTCACACATTATCTTACTTTAGGGTTTCTATTGCTGCGATGAAACACCATGACCAAAAGCAACTTGGGGAGGAAAGGAATTCTTCAACTTACAACTCTCAGGTCACAGTCCATCGCTGAGAGAAGTCAGGGCAGGAGCTCAAGGCTGTCACCTGGAGGCAGGAGCTGATGCAGAGGCCACGGAAGAGTGCTGCTTACTGTGTTACTCCCCATGGCTTTCTCTGCCTGAGTTCTTATAGCACCCAGGACCATCTGCCCAGGAGTGACATCACCCACAGCGGGCTGGACCCTTCCACATCAATCATTAATCATAAGTTAATCATGTATGAAAGCATCTTCTTAGTTGAGGGTCTTTCTTCCTAAACAACCCTTGCTGGTGTCAAGTTGACAGAAAACTAACCAGGCCACAAGTATTATCTGAAACACAGAGAAAATGGGGTTTCCAGGGACTAAGGGTTGATAAAAAGGGGACATGCTGATGAGAGAGATGAATACTCAGTCACATGATGAACTGGCTGTAAGGGTCTGGTGGTTGTCATGGGTTGGAGTGGATGCACTGATAATGTGGTTTTATAGTCAGCATGCGTGGTGCGTGTACACCAACTCAAAGTAAGTAAATAAATCACTGGCCAGTCCTAAGAAATTTTCACTAAGAAAATAGATCTGTCAAACAATCCAATACGTTTTTTCATTTTTTTGCATGTGCTCAAAAAAAGTATTCATGCTCATGTATGAATTTGTATGCATGTTTGTGTGTATGCAGGTAAAATTGTATATATGTACATGCACATGTATGATGAGCATGTGGGAGGCAGAGGACAACCTTCACCATTGTTGGATGCTGTCAACCTTGTTTATTGAGGCAGTGTTTCTCACTGGCCTGGAACTCATGAAGTAGGTTTGGCTGGCTGATTAGCAAGTGCTAGAATCTGTCTTTCTCCACCTTCCCAAAGTGGTGATCTTAAGTAAGTGCCACCAACCTAGATATTTTTACAGCATGGGCCCTGGGGCTCAAACTTGGGTCCTCATGCTTACAAGGTAAAATCTTTCCTGATGAGCTCTCTCTCCAGGCCTCAAAATAATTTTGACCAATATTTTGTGTTCATTGAACCACACACCCTGAGCATAGAATGGTTATTAGTTACAAAGCCACAATATATCCTCAGGGATGTCAAGGATATCTGAATCAGGTAGATGTCTTCTGAGCCAAAAGAACGTGGCTGTCTGTTTTAGTTAGGGTTTTGTTGCTGTGAAGAGGCACCATGACCATGGCAACTCTTATAAACATTTATTGGGGAAAACATTAAATTGGGGCTGGCTTACAGTCCAGAATTAGTCCATTATCATCATGGTGGGAAACACGGCAGCACACAGGCAGACATGGTGCTGGAGAGGTAGCTGTGAGTTCTACATCTGGATCTGCAGACAGGAGGAAGAGAGAGAGCCACTAGACCTGGTTTGAGCTTCTGAAACCTCAAAGCTCATTCCCCAGTGACATATTTCCTCCAATACAGCCACACCTACTCCAAGAAGGGCACACATTCTAATCCTTTCAAATAATACCACTCCCTATGAGCCTATGGGAGCCATTTTCATTTAAACCATCACATTGTCCATGGATGGCTTTAGGGATCATTATGGTAAGTCAACTCATGGTCTGTCTGTCATGAAGAGGATTTTTCAGGATTCTCTTCTGGAGGTGTTGTTGACCCAGGATTCCCATGCTACCCTCTGAGCTCATCCTCTTTATGCTATGGTTGCAATTTCTGTGAGCTTCTCACATCTGATGACCTAGGGCCCCAGGATCATTCTGGTAGGTCCATGCTGGAGTGCCTCCTTGAGGTGACTTTGGCTCAGGAACTTCTATCAACCTTATCAAGGTTTTTCCAATCTTCACCACAGTCCTTGGTCTTCCTTCCATCTGCTTTCCACAGTAGTCATGATGACCCCAAGCTTTGAAGATTCTTCTGGGCTCTTGTGTCTTCTCCCTGTTCACCCTCACCAATATACTTTGTGGTGGTTTGAATGTGAATATCCCCCATAGACTCGGGCATTTGAACACTTGGTTTCCAGTTGGTGGCACTGTTTGGGGAGGTTAGGAGGAGTGACTCTACTTCCAGTTCACTCTCTCTGCTTCATGCTTTCTGCCCCTGTCACCATGCCTGCTGCCTGCTGCCTGCTCCTTGCTGTTATGCCCTCTAGACATGATTGACTCTTATCTTTCTGGAAGTATAAGCCAGAATAAATTCTCGCTTCCTTAAGTTGCCTTTGGTTATGGTGTTTTATCACAGGAAAGTAATCCATAGTTCTGAAATAGCATATTGCTTATCTAATCACATCTTCATGTCTACTGCTCAGAAAACTCAGACCAACATACATAATATCATCAAGAGAAGATTCTGCTATTGCAGCCACCAATGTATTGCATAACTAATTCAGTAAACTTAAAGCTACACTCTGTGAAGTTCAGGCGCATCTCTTAGAATTTCTGATGTTAATTACACTGCTACTACTATTCTTCTTTTATCTAACTTTCTGCCCATTTTATCTGCATGTGTTATTCAGTCTATCTTCCCAAAACAGAACAAATAAAGAATATTAAAAGCTACAAGAGAGAAAGATCAAGTAACACTTTATAAAGGCAGACCTATTAGAATAACACTTGACTTTTCGATGAGACTTAAAAAGCCAGAACATCTTTAACAGGTGTTCTACAAGTTCTAAGAGACCACAAATGCCAGACTAGACTACTATACTCACCAAAACTTCCAATCACAATAGATGGAGAAAGGCTTTGCATGATACAACCAAATTTAAGCAATATCTGTCTCCCAGCTCTATAAAAGGTGCTAGAAGAAATCTCCAATCTAAAGAGGTTAACCATACCCAAGAAAAAAACAAGGAATAAATATATCAGAGCAGCAAATCAAAAGTGTGGGACGGGGGAGCCACACCACAACAAAATAAAGGGAACCAATAAACACTGCTCATTGATAACTTTCAACATCAGTGGTCCCAACTTCCCAATAAAAAGATGCAGACTTACAGATTGGATATAATACAGGATCCATCCTTCTACTGCATCCAAGAAACACACCTTAACATCAAGGATAGACATTACCTCAGGGTAAAATCATGGGAAAAGATATTCCAAGAAAACGGGGACAAGAAACAAGCTGGTGCCGGGCGGTGGTGGCGCACGCCTTTAATCCCAGCACTCGGGAGGCAGAGGCAGGCGGATCTCTGTGAGTTCGAGGCCAGCCTGGGTTACCAAGTGAGTTCCAGGAAAGGCGCAAAGCTACACAGAGAAACCCTGTCTCGAAAAAAACAAAGAAAAACAAAAAGAAAAAAAAAGAAAAAAAGAAACAAGCTGGTGTAGTCCTTTTGACAAGGTAGATTCAAACCACCATAACAGAAAACTTACAAACTAATGGATACCAAACAACTCACTACTGAATGAAAAATGGGTTAACATAGAAATTAACAAGGGAATGAAAAACCTTTAAGAACTGATTAAAAATGAAAACACAACATACCCAAACTTATGGGACACAATGAAGATGTTTCTAAGAGGCAAGTTTAAAGAACTAAATGGCTACATCAAAAAAAAAAAAAAAAAAAAAAGGACCCAGGCATGGCGGCACACACCTTTAATCCCAGCACTCAGGAGGCAGAGGCAAGGAGATTTCTGTGAGTTCGAGGCCAGTCTGGTCTACAGAGTGAGCTCCAGGACATCTAGGGCTGTTACACAGAGAATCCCTTTCTTGAAAAACCGTGGCAGCCTGCACAAGGTCTGCATGAATCTGTGCCCGATAGACTCCCAGCACTGAGAGTGGAAGTGGACACAAGTCCCCATCCCAAGCCCGAAAGCTAGCCTCAATTAACTCGCAGATGACAATTGAGTATTCACCAACAGAGTCTCACTGGGTACTCACTAGGTATACCGACCACTCTGAAGGCCAGGCCCATGCCCAGCAGTAGATGGCTAACACAAAACAAACTCAGTGCTGTATTTGGAGGTTCTTTGTCTCATATGCTTTGTTTTTTTAACCTCACGAGCCCTTTGTGTGTGTATTTTTCCATTTTGTGTTTTTATGGGATTTCTGTGTGTGTGAATGTGCATCTCAGCATCTATATGTTTCTTGAGCTTTTCCTTTGGCTCTTTTTCTTCTGTTTTGTCCTATTCTGGTTTGTTTTTATTTTGTTATTATTTTTTAGATGTCTGTTTGTATCCTAAAGAGAGAAAGAAAGGGTGTGAATTTAGGTGGGTGGGGAGGTGGGAAGGACATGAGAGGATTTGGGGGGGGGGAACTGTAAGCAGAATATATTGTATTTTTTAAATCTATTTTCAATAAAAAAGAAGTAAACAAATGTCCAGATCCAAATGCTCAGCATTACCTTGTTATTTCTTCTCTTTCATCTTATATATATGTGTGCTTACAGACACATATGTGCATATTCACACACATGATCACAAAGTGGCCACCATTTGATACAATATGTTTTATTAAACATTCTATTGTAATTATATTTTCACGTTGATGTATTTCAATTTCAATAATGACCACATACTAATATACTTTATACTTTAATTTACTTGATTATTCCCACAGTTTTAATACTTATATTTTTTCTTTTATATTTTTAAGTATCTTTGTATATAAATCTGACCATCTTTGGTTTTCGTTAGTTCATATCTATTAAAAGGAAACCCCAGTGTCATAAGGTATACGGTTTCTGGGGCTTTTGATACACTTCCAAATTCTTGTTGGGATCTCGGCATTCTCCAAGGCTCAGCTTACATACCACTCCTCATACACCTTCACTGCCTCACTCTGAGTTCAGTTTCTTCCCGTTACGCTCTGACAATCTCATTAAGGCCTTGGTCTGCCAGTGTATGTGTGTGTCAGGGGGCAATGCTTCTGCCTTTAGACTGTCATTTTTATAGGACTATCACAGTCTTACAATTCATCACTGAATGCCAGCGACAAAACAAACACACTGTCTGGCCGGCGGTGGTGGCGCACACCTTTAATCCCAGCACTCGGGAGGCAGAGCCAGGCAGATCTTTGTGAGTTCGAGGACAGCCTGGTCTACAGAGTGAAATCCAGGATAGGCACCAAAACTACATGGAGAAACCCTGTCTCGAAAAAAAAAAAAAAAACGAATGCAAACATACTGTCTGACATACAGAAGGCCCTGGACAGATGGATGGATGCATGGATGGATGGATGGATTCATGCATGCATTGGTGGATGAATTCATGTGACAGAAAGCAGGTTTTGGAACTAAGGTAACAGCATCTTGCCCTTTTTTTCAAGGCCCAGCAAGCTCTGAGGGAATAGGCGATAGATGTTGAGCACTGAACCTCCATCTCTCCCTGAGACTGCAGAACTTCCTCAGTGTTAAAACCCTATTTTCTTTGAGAAGTCTGAGTCCTCCAGACCACCCTCATTAGGAGGTTCCCCCCCAAAGGCTTCAAATATCAGTCACCAATCACCCCCTTCTCACTGTAAGTGATACCCATAGCTTCCCAGAGTGGCTTAGTTTCACTTGGAAACCAGATGTGTGTCATTCTTGAGGACCATTTCTCTTCCTTTCTTGGAATGCACCCACACTCCTTCTCTGTGGCTTGTTAATTTGGCTGTGTTCTTCTGCTCCTTGCACAATCTTTGCTGGCTCATTCTGTGAAGAACGGAACACCTGAGCCACCACCTTGCACCCACATTTATCTTGATGCTGACTTCAACACTCAAAGAAGGATTTCTAACACACTGGCCATGTGTCTGAACTGCCTGGCTCCAGGAAGCTTGTCCTGGGGTAGCACCTGGAGGGATCATTCCTACCCAGATTTCCTCCACATTGTACCTAATATACATGCTCTCAGGTAGCAGCCATTTCCAATTCCAAACATCCTTTGACCAACCTTGTTTCAAGTCCCTTTCTCCTCCTGTTGATGTTTTTACTTTATCATAATGAACTCTCTTTCTCTCAGACAAACTTACCTGGCAAAATAAATGTTAAGGCAGACCTTGCCTCATTTTCTTCTTTTGGTTTACTTGTGTTCAAGTATGTTTGCGTGTGTGAACGTATATGTGGGGGTGGGGAATGTACATGTGGAAGCAAAAGGACGACCTTAGGCATCTTTCTTAGGAGCTACCTACCTTAACTTTTGAGACAGGAGCTCACCAGTTAGGCTTCCTGGCTGGCCACTGAGCCTTAGGGATCCTCATTATCCCATATCCCTGGCACTTGGGTTACAAATGCATGCGTGCCTCCTGGTCTGGGGATTGAACTCAGGTCCTCATGCTTGCTCACAGGGGCTTTATTGACTGTGCCATTTCCCCATCCCCCTTCTCGATTTTTAAATGAAGCAGATATGCTGACACTGTGGCACCACTGCTACCTGGTTGGCATGCTGGCCTCCTCCAGTCCTCTGCTCAACCATCTCTACCACCTCCAGGTGAAAGAGCACTTTCTGCATTCCACCTCCTGTCCCTGACCCCTTCTGTTTCCAGCATGCTGAGTACTACTCTGGATGTGTGTCTCCCTAACCCATTCCCAGCACCTAGGGCAATCAATCAGTCAGAGCTATGAATGAATGAATGATGAATAAATAAGTAAACATGAGATAATTAATTTTTTTTTGCAAAATGACTCCACATGGCACACTGTCAGAATCATTCCCTCCCAGGTTTCCTCCACGCAGGCAGCAGCCATCTCCAATTCCAAGCATCCTTTGACCAACCTTGCCTTGGGTCCTTTTCAGGCCATATAAAATGGCTTCTTCTTTAGAAAATCAATACTGGCTTCTTCATAGCCTTCCTGTTACCTTGAACAAATCACACAAACAGGATGTCGGTGATTTTCAATTAATCCATAGGGAATGCCTAAAAGGACTTAAGACACACAGCTGAAGACACTAACGCAGCGTCTGCAGCAAGCAGCCGGATTCTAGGTCCCTGATGAGCATCCCCTAATGAAAGGGGAGCACATTTCCTGCCTTACAGGAAGGAGAGCCAGAGCCAAAGGAAGCGCCTCATTCAAACGATTAGATACTGGAAACTCGGTCCTTGGCTAGTCATTCTCCCAGATGCTGAGACCTGTGGCTGTTTTGTGTCTTCTCTAGGGGCGTGAGGTTGCAGACCAGCTGCAGCATCTACCCTGGCTCCTGCCTCCTGGCCCTGTGGTCCATTTTCAGGAGCCCTGGATAAGGTCTGTGCTGCAGACAATGGATGGACACATCCTCACTGCTCCCGGCACAGGAGCCCTGGAAAACTTCCAAGGGGAGGCCGGGCCCCAGCCCATTATACCCTTTCTCTCCCCATGCTCTGAAAGGGAGGCCAGCCTCAGCAGTGCCAGCTTTTCTGAGATATCACAAATATGTTTGATTAAGATCTTGAGTGAAATAAGCCATTGGCTTCATTTGGAATGTCTCAGAGTTAAAAGTTTCTTTCCATGCATAATTAATAGTCTACCTCTTTGAAGATAAATTCTATCTATCCAACTATTAATGGATCATTTCCCTTTGCCGATTGCTATGTCATTTCTTTGCCCAAAGTAAAATACGATACAAAGTAAAAAGGATTGGCAAAGAATAAATTCTCCTAAAAGTAATTTACATTTTTGTTCACAATGAGAAAAGTTGGCGAATGTTTTAAATGTGTGCCCAGCTGACAGCCAGCTGTAAATGTCTTACATCTAGCAGGCTTCGCCCCTTTGTGCTGAAAGTGCCAATGATATGGCACAAATCTGCATTGCATTTGCAATCTCCTAACTTCTCTTTTATCCTGGATGGGTTAAGGGCCTCTCCAAAATCTGCTGGGACTGGCTCTTGTTAGGATTGTCCTAAGCTTGGCCATGTTCTGCTTCCCTAGGGCTGTGGCCCGCTTGCTTTCCAAAACATGTTCACTGTTTCCAGTCTCCTGTGAGTCTGCATTTTCTCATCATTAAATAGCCTGACTTGGAAGTTCCCAGAATTTCCCAGAGAAAACAGAAACAGAAACAAACAACAACAACCGAAACCACACCTCCATTGGACATGGTGATTGACATGTCAGAACTTCAGTGACCATGGAGTGGTTGGTAGGTTGCAGGTCCAGAGCCAGGTTGTCTTGGGCTATCATTGCCTGTAAACAGCCATTTATTGCCCACCTGTGTGAGACCCAACATCCTTGGGAAGATTAGATATATATATGAACAGGCTCATAGCGCCCATCAGCCCCCAAGCTAAGCATGTTGCCAGGTGGCATCTGAGGCCTATAGCTGAGATGTTCCCAGCTTGCTGTACCTTACCTAGCTGATGTTTCCATCGAACCTTTCGGAAAACAATTTGATTTATTATTCTCTTTGTGACCACATCGGAGCAAATGGTATTTAGGGTAATCTAATTTACGTTCCCTGACCATGGTCATTCATATTTACCTCTAGAAGAAGCCACACTTACTCTCTTTGTGATGAGAGAGGGCTGTGTTTTTTAAGAGGAAGTAACACTTTCTGGTCTACTAGTCATGAACACTGACACACTGGAGCCGGGTAGTGAACTACAGTCACGACTAAGGACCACAGCAGAGCCTGCACACCCCCAAGGGAGCCTGCCTGGAGGGCAGCATGTCACAGCAGCGGGAACGGCCCACCTTCAGATCCGGGGAGTGGAACCTCTGGCTTGGTAGCTGGGCAGCTCAATCACCTGACTAAAGGACCACCTTTCAGGAAGGCAGTGCCACTTTAAGACACACTACATGGAAAGGAGGAAAAATTATGTCTCTAACATAATGTTTTCCTTCTCAGAAGCTTCATCCGAAGTGCAGCTCTTACAGGGCCACAGCCATACAACCTCGTAAGTCTGCTCTTTCTGAATTACTCAGAAAAGCATTACTTTCCCACTTCTTTCTGTCTCTAAGCATGCTTTCTCTAGTACTCTTGGCCTCCTTACTTTCTCTGAGGGTCCCCCCGCCCCACTTTGCCAAGAGGGTGCCTCTCTGTCATGTGGCTGACCTGGATACGGCGTGAGTTTCTCTTCCTCTACTTCATCTCCTGTCTCCGGGCAGCTGCTGAGCTTCACAGGGTACCTGCTTTGGGGTTTTCTTTTAAATTCAAATAAAACTGTCCTGGAGCTTTCTTCTGAGTCTGTTCTTAAAGTATTTGATTAACTAGACTAAGTACCACAAGCGGGGATCCAGGTTTCC
Source organism: Peromyscus attwateri (assembly GCA_902168425.1). Classification (NCBI taxonomy): domain Eukaryota; kingdom Metazoa; phylum Chordata; class Mammalia; order Rodentia; family Cricetidae; genus Peromyscus; species Peromyscus attwateri. The sequence goes on along the minus strand of CABHPP010000271.1, from coordinate 13,066 downwards.
CACAACACGTGATGACTCCAGAGTGACTTTGCAAAATCTCCAGGAGGAAGGAAATGTTTTCAATATGGGATACTGTGTGAAAAGGCTATTATATGTGCATACATGTCGGAGTATGTATTCGTGCATATTATACACACATATAATTTTCAAGTACACGTGGATAGCAGCATTAGGATCAACCAAATTCATTTTCTTCAATTTTGTTTTACTGGGGGATTGAACCCAGGAAGGGCCTTGCCCATTCTCGGTGGGTACTGCCTCAGAGAGCTGCATTCCCAGTTCAATAAAAAGTCATGACTAACCTTATAACTCTTCATACTTTCTGTGGTGCTTAGTTTCCTGGTCAATGAAAAGCACAGTTACCCTTAAATAAGGACATAAAAATGATTAAAAACACAACCTTTCCCATCCTCTGTGTGCTGGGGATGGAACCCAGGGATTCCAGTACACATTACACTGTTCCTAACTCTATCTCATCTTTATTTGGAGACAAGCTATCAGTAGCCTGGGCAGGCCTTCAAAGCGTCATCCTCCAGCCTTAGGAGTGGCCAGTATTACCCACAAGACTATCCCAGGTCGTTTGTTTTTGATGAAACCTTTGTGTCACAACAGTGGATCAAAATTAGGGTTCACACTGAACAATTCAGAGAAGTGTGATGCTGCTGGCGTTGGGGGCTGAATGGAAGCAAGCCCCACAGGAGCTGAACCCTAAAAGCGAGTCGTTAGCCAAGGTCAGGGCTGGTTCAGATATTCATGTTGTTTATCTCCTTGTCACTTGCAAGCTATCATATACAGCCCTTCCTCAACTGTAGTTAGCAGCCCACTGGGCCCTGAGCCATGCTAGACTGTTTAAACAGCAAAACCTTCAAAGTTGTACTTAAAATATTTACCTCATAAAACCCTTCATAGAAGCCTTGCAGCAAGCCTCAGCACTGCTCCAGGAGGCCAGTGACGCCATGCAGAATGGCTAATGAGGAGGCACCCACAGCTCCACTGGGACTGAACTGGAAAAGGCTTTTGGAAGCCGGCAATGGTGTGAGATGAGTCTGCACTTTGCCCAGCCATTCAGAGAAAGGGTGTTTTTCACACATTTAATTGATCCTAGGAGAAGAGGAGCTGGAAGAAGAAGTATTCTTCAGAGCTCTGTGTGGGACACAGAGCTTTGTTCCTGCACTACCCTCTTCAGTCGGTCCCCTGCCCCTGTGCCTGCTAAGGTAGAGCTTTCTCTGAAAAGCAAATCAGAAGATAAAAAGAGATTTAGAGCCGAACTCAGACTCTCTCTCTCTCTCTCTCCTCCCCCCCCCCCCCGTGTGTGTGTGTGTGTGTGTGTGTGTGTGTGTGTGTGTGTGTGTGTGTGTGTGTAGTGGGGCCAGAATGACTCTTTTTGCTAGGCCTGGGAATGCGAACCTGCCATCCCAGCTGATGCAGGAGAATGGCAATTTCAATTTCAAGCCCTGCCCCTGTTGCTAGCCTGGGAATCTTAGCAAGACCAATCTCCAAAACAGAAAGTGAGAGCTCTTAGCCACCGGAGCCAGGTAACCAAAGTGTGTTTTCCAGCACCTATATGGCAGTTTACCAGTGCCTCAAACTCCAGTTCTAGAGGATCCCATATCACCTTCTGGCCTCTGGAGGCTCCTTTGGTTCAATACTCAGCACCATGGAAGGAAAAAAACCCCTAAATTTAGGGACAGAGATCACCCACAGATTTCTACATTGCCAGATGTGTAATGTGTGTATGTATGTGGTGTGATGTGTGTGTGGTGTGAGGTATGTGTGGTGTATGTATAGTGTGCAATGTATGTGTGGTGGTGTGTGTGTGTGTGTGTGTGTGTGTGTGTGTGTGTGGTTTTTTTTTTTTTTACAGTCACTTTAATCCAGTCACTACTCAGAGCTGAAGGTGATTTTCCATTAAAGCTGTCCCTCCTACACTGGCACTCTCTGACCTGTGAACGCTCTCATTAGCTGCCTTATTAAGACGATAGCCCGTCTCTGAAGTAAGAGGAAAAGATTATCTCCTCACTTCACATGCCATCATCGGAGTCATCTTTGTTCAAGGAGGTGAGGATAAAAGAAAATAGAAGGAGGGCATGTTCAACAGATATTGAATGGGTGTTAGAATTCTGCCCTCACTCCAGCTACATGACTGCACATGCGCAGTTCAGGGTCTTGCGTCTTATGTTATCAGTGGGTGCTGGCGACTCTGTACACGAATTGTGGTCACACAATCTGTGCCTTAAGAGCCAGATGCAGACCCCACCCTCTCTCTCTGCTCTATTCTGCTTCCCTCCCCTCACCATCTTTCTCCCTCTTTCCTCCCCAGGCCTGGTCCTTTGATCCCCACCCCCCCTCTTCCTCCCAATAAAGCTCTCTGTAACTAGGTAGTCATGGCCGTGGCTCATGACCTTTCCGCAGGTAACCAGCACCGCCAGCAGTGCTGTTTATCATTCTTTCACTGGGTGCACTGTGCTTTCCAAGGGAGGGGACTTTTGTCACCCCCAGGTGGCCCTCAAGGCTTTAGTAGCATGCTTTCCTGTGAGTATAAACAAAGGTGGAAACCACTCCATACCTGCTTGGTTATAGGCTGCCTTTGTGTGTGTGTGTGTGTGTGTGTGTGTGTGTGTGTGTGTGTGTGTGAATCACAGGTGCTCTTCACTGTGTGTCTGTGCCTGCTACAGTGTAGCTAACAGGTGCACTTTCAAGTGAAACCACAGGTACAGCGGGAGCTGGCTGGAAAGTCACAAGGTTAGGGCAGTGATGCCTCCTCCTTGGTCACTCATCAGAAGTCCTCCTGTTCAGATGCATGGGGTGGGGGAGACAAAAAGCAGACTCTCCATAGAGGGGGCTCAGTCACAGTCCACAAGACAGGGTGTTGGTTACTGCCCCTGGGGTGGGGGTGGGGAGAGTCACTGCCCATGGGGTGGGGGTGGGGGAGAGGCACTGCCCCGGGGGGGGGGGGGGGGGAGAGTCACTGCCCATGGGGTGGGGGTTGGTCACCTTTCATCGTCTATCTCATCTCAGTACTAGTCTTTGGCCAAGGTCACCAAAAGTAGCAATGGACATATATGGTGTCCTGAATGACCCCCTCCCTTAATATAAGTCCTTCAGTCCATGCCTCCCAGAGGTTCCTTTGGGCTCTCCAGGTCTTCCACAATCCTCATTAATAAATGGCTCCATTTATATATTTGCATACATATGCACATATATATGTAAAAATAATAAAATAAGAGGCCATGAATTTGAGTAGACGGGTCTGGGAGGGGCTGGAGGAAGGAGGGAGGAAATGATGTAATAAATTTTAATTGAATAAAAAAATATAAAAATTTGAAAGAAGAAAGTCAGGCTCCAGTCTTCCCTATCCCCCACCCCCTCTCCTTGGGTGGTCAAACACTCCCCCACTCGATCCTGTGTTTGCAGAGATAGGAAGAAACTTTCCACTTTCACTAAATATGAAAAAAAAAGACATCTGTTAATATATTTATAAAAAAACAGCTACGAAAGATCCGACAGGAAAACTAGGGACACTCAGAGAACAGGAAGAAATATGCCTTTTATTAGAAGTCTTATATGTACAGGGACAGCTGTTCCTCACAGCCTAGGGAGGCTGTGAGGAAGCCACTGCCGTCCAAGGTCACCACGTTTACTTACATTGGAAACACCACTTAAATGCCGCGAGTCATTGACAGATAAAGCCATTACACACAGACGCAAAGAGACACGGGGCCTGTGGACACTTCGCGTATTCTCTAAAAACAAGTCTACACAAAAAATACAATGTGCCAGTAAAAAAAAAAAAAAAAAAAAAAAAGAAATAAACACTGAAAAAAAAAAAAAAAAAAAAATAGGCGTATCAATACATGTCTTTTTTTTCTTTCCTTTCTAGCTTCCTTTTTTGTTGATACATGGTACTCTGAGCTTTTTTCCTCAGGATTTTTTTTTTTTCTTTCACATGGAGATTTGCAGGCACTTTAGCAACCTAGCCTTGGTTTACAATACATGATGTTCAGACCAACAGATGAACAGTGGGGGCGTCAAGGGCCATGTGACACAGACATGCACGGAAATGTGACTCCTAGTGCCCTTCGGGGACGTCAGACTGTTCTCAAGTGGGATGGCTTTTCTCTTATTTCTTTTATGTTCCATGGCAGAATTACTTAGTAATGTGGTCGCACCAGGACGGGACACGTAATGTGGGTATAGGAGACAGATACTGACTCCAACCTCAAACACTGTATTGAGACTAATACAGAATCCAAACGGACTGATTCTTCCTCGTCCCACTCTGCCTTCCTTGTTAACCTTGCAATGCAAATAAAGGAAAACACCCACGGCGACAGGACAGACTGGTCATAGCTCCTCCAGAGAACCTTCCCTCCGTTTACCTCCCTCCTCAGGGTGCATGCACAACAGGCCATTCCCATGTCCCTTGTTCCCAAGTGTCATGAACGTGACTGAACAAGTGTATTTATAAACGCAGACTAGAATCATTGTGATATGGGTAGTAACGTTATAAGGCAGTTGGAAGGGACCCCCTGACAGCCAAACAGCACTGGCCTATGGTTTAGCTTCTTCACTACTGCCCGGAGCCTTTATGCTCCAAGGAACTGAGGAAAGAAAAGAAAACCCAGATCGAGCCCCAGAACCGGGGGCAACCCTGCTGCAAAGTTCTGGGAAGCCCTCCTTCCTGGTCCACACTGCACTCCCTTTCATCTAGCAGAGGCTGAGATAACACTCCAGCCAAGAGCCCAGGGGAAAAAGGTCAGCAACATCTGCAGCCTCAGGGTCACTCTCAAAGGTGAAGCTGTGACACCCAAGCCATAGGCATCTTATGCATGGAGCTGAAGCTTCCGGTACTGCAGAGAAGCAGGTGCCTTGAACTCGGGATTATCAGGAGGGGGTTCCTTCTGTGAGATAGACGCTGAGACGCAGTGGCAAAGACTGTAAGGCCTTCCATTTCTTTGCTCCTGCTGCTTAAAGGCACTGATACCAGCGACAGAAGTGTTCCGCAGTCTCACCGCAGGGTTCGAAAACTCCAAGAACACACGTCTTCATAGGAACACGTCCTTTATTGCAAGACACGAAGTGCTGCCATCCTCATTTGAGCTCAGGAGTAGAAGGGCCGCCCTTTCTCGGGGGTCTGCAGTCTGTTTAGCCTGGCCACCTGAGATGGGGATGGAGGCACATCTTGCCGGAAGGGCCCCCTGACTCCATCAGCCGGGGGCTGCTTCTTCAGCTGCTGCTCTTTCCGCCTCTGCTCCTGGCGGAGAAGCTCCTGGGTCTCCAGCATGACCCTGGCATTGAAGCCATGCCCACCAAGATAGCCATTTCTTGAGCCCTGGTAACTGGAATACCTGGGGTTCTCCTTGGCACTCTGGAAGCCCTCACCAGGGGCATAGTTCTGTTCCCAGGAGTCCTGTGATATGGAGCTGGCATTCTTCCTGCTTTGCCTAGCAATAAAGCAAAGAAGTCAGTCAGGGATGAGAGAGAGAGAGAGACGAATCTGCAAGCTTTAGCAAATATCACCATGACCTAATCACCCACCAGGTACCATGGTGGGGGCTGGAGATCTCAAAATTGACATTGCTTGCTGCCCAAGCTTAAGGATCTGAGTTCAATCCACAATACCCACGTAAAAAGCTGGGTGGGGTAGCACACATTTGTAATTCCAGGACTAGGGAGGGGACAGAAGGAGATCCATGGGGCTTGCTGGCCGGCCAGCCTAGCCTAATTGGTGAGCTCCAGCCCAGTGAGAAACCCCATTTCAAACAAACAAGGTAGACAGTTCCTGGGGAATGAGACCTGAGGGTGTGCTCTGGCCTTCATGTGCACACACATGCATGTGCACCCACACACACGCATCTGCATTGTGCATGCAGCCACACCACAAACAAACAGTGACTGTCCTCAGCAAGTCCTTAGTTTCGGCTGAAGTGACCAATGCTGACAGCACAAAAGACAGAAGCAGACTCAGCAGCTATGGATAAACAGGTGCCTCTCCTAGCTTGAGGTGCCCTCTGGCTCAGGGTGACCATGTCCACTGTAGTGTGGGTGCAGACACAAGCGGGTAAGTATTAGAGGTCAGGCAGCATCTAGCTTTGTAAGAACTGCTGCTGACTTTAGTGTCACTGTTCAGTTCTAAACAGCCCAAATGAGCACTGTACATAGCGGCTGCCAGAATGACAGAAACTGGTGTGTGCTGTTCATGCGCATCTTCCAGAGACTGAGATGTCACTCTGTCCTCCAGAAGCTCATGTGATGTGAGTATGAGCTCAGACAAGGATGGAAGTGCAGCAGTCAGAGCGCTGGCCCGGGCTCAGCTCAGAGCACTGGCCGAGGATGCAGGAGGCCTGGGGTTCCATCCCCAGCACCACATACACCAGGTGTTGTGAGCACAAGCCTATTACTCCAGCATTAGGGAAGTAGAGGCAGAAGGATCATAAGGTCAAGGACATCCTTGGCTACACAGTAAGTTTGAGACCAGCCTGGGTGGCAGGAGACGGTCTCAAACAACAACAAATCACTCACAAAACAAAGCAAATAACGTAACAGGCAGCTCCTTGGAGCTCCAGCATGGCTCTCAGGGGTCCTGTGTGTCAGCAGTTGGCGTAGGTCATGTTGCACAACTTCCTGTCTGGGAACATTATTTATTCCGCCACATAGGCTTCCTTCACCAAAGGCCAGGTGCTGCACTAGATAACCCATTTCCTATTACCCCAGGATAGGGAGACAAACTCAAGCCACACAGACACTTCACAGCCTACCACTTCTGCAAGAGACTTGCTGCAGTTTTTTGGGAAACATGATTCTGAAACATCTTTAATTTACTATCAAGGCTCTAGATACTTCTATGAATTTGCAATAAGATTGCCTTTGATAAAGCATAACAATTTTGTGTCAGGAAGGAAGACATGCCCTATTTTTCCCCTTGAAAATGGAAGAGGGAGGAGAGACGATACTCATAAAGAAAATGTATTATTGCCCCATTTATCAGCAAGAAAATCATCTGTTGGCAGTAGGCGAGGCTCAGCCTCTCGTATAAGCGTACACAACACTGCACATTCATGAGGAGACCGTGGGAAGCCACCACGCCTCCCAAAGGAACGGAGTGATGGCATTTGAATGTTCTGGAACGCTGGCAATATGGTCCGGGGTAGAACCTGCCCATTTTCCACATGGCTGCAACTGTAGTTGGGAGACACTGTGGATGAGAAGTGAATTAAACTCTCAATGTCACCCCTGGCTCTGTGAGCCACTGAGAAGAACGGTGGCTCCCATCTGGCTTTCCTCATGGGAGCCACAGCAGAATCCTCAGATGGGATGGAGTAGGTTTCTTTGCCTAAAGCACTGATTATCATCACTTAAGAAGTCATAAACTAATTTGACCAGAGATGTGACAGACGGGCAGTGTCAACAGGAACCCTGGGGTTTTACATTGTCACCTCTTCATCCACGGCCTCCGAAAACCTATGGCTGCCTCCCCCCCAGATCCTGCATGTCCCCTGCATAGAAAGGTGTGTTGCAGTCACCCCAGAAATGCAGGCTCCTTCTGCATTAAAATTTGTGAAAAGTAACTGAGACTCGTCAGGCCTGGATGAGAAGAGGAGGAGGTGGGTGTGGGAGGAGGCACTGTTTTTTAGCTCAAATTTGCTTCTGATTAGTGAGTGTAGAATAAAGCAAGTCCTGTGGTTTGAAATAGGGTATGTGGGACACACACACACACACACACACACACACACACACACACATGCACACACACACACACACACACACGCACGCACACACGCACACGTACACACACACACACACACACACACACACACACACACACCCCTTACTTTCCTTCGTAAGGAAGCTATCGGTGTCCATACATTCTTCATTAAGGTAAGGATTAGCAATGTGCCAACTCAAGAGAAGAAGAAAAGGAGACAGTGTTTCCTATGTAGAGGGCTGAGGAAATGGCTTAGTGGCAAAGTGTTCTCCTTGTAAGCATGAAGACCTGAGGTAAATCTCCCAGAACCCACGTAAAAACCACGGGTGATTACCTGTGTGTGTAATCTCAGTGCTTGAAGACAGGAGGCTCTCTGCGCTCACTGGCCAGCCATCCTAACCTAAGCCACGAGCTCCAAGTCCAGTGGGAGACATTGTCTCAGGAGCACGATCGATGATGCCTGACCAGTATCAGCTGAGACTGTCCACTGACCTCCGCGTGCAGGGACACACATATGCCTGTGCACCAGTGCCCACACACGGACCCACATGAACATGCACCTATTTGTACACACAGCGGGTAGAAATAAAGGGGGGAGACAACCGAATGAACGGGTTTGCACACCACTACCATGTGTGCTGGTGGGAACTTGCTGCACACCCCTCTTGGCTAACCACTGTGAATGTTCTTTGAGGCTGTCATGGCGATTACTGAACTTTAGAGGAACTTGCCCTTATCAGAAAGTAAAGCAAGCTCATTTTCACATGGATCAGCCAGTGCACAGATAAGCACCACCTTCCTCCAACTGCTTTGTTCAAATTCATGGTTGAGACAGGAAAACAAATGTCTAGGAACTGTCACATCCAAGTGACTTGTTTGGAGGAGGCTGAAAACCTGCAGGGCTTTCAATATGTTTATTCCGCACTATATATTTTCTGGGACGAAGACTCTGGTGGAAAAATGAGGGTGAATTCAGTGTGTGGCCGTGTGGTCAGTCATGTGACAGAGTTCTAGTCCTTTAACAGAAGACAGCTGGAGCAGAGGTCCCTCACAAGCCCAACACCTAAGCTTCTCTTGCTGGGTTGTCAGTTAATGAGCCAAGAGCCCCTGAGACTCTCTGCACTCCCATGCAGAGTGACAGTAGAGACAGAGGGCAATTAAAATGGGGTTTGTGACCGCCTATCCACAGATGTGCATGCCCAGAGTGCTCAGTCCTGCTGTAACAGAGCCTAGGTGCACACAGAGGCAATCACCCCAAAACGCTGGGAGCCAGGCAAGCAAAGGCATGTTTATAGTCTCTCTTTTCAGATGTGGGGGGGATTTCACTTTGGATATGCACAGGTGCAGATGCTGGCCTTCTTAGTCATGCTGCCAATAGATGAGAGGTACCCCTCCCAAGTCAAGTGTGCCTGCGCTGCCCAGTCCTTGGTGACCCTGGTCCAAGCTGGGAAGAGGGCAGCTCACCTTGGCAGTGAGCTGTACTGGCGCTGAGCCTGCTGGAAGTTCTCTCGTTCCTCCTGCCGCTGCCGCTGTACTTGAACCTCCACAGACACCGAGTGCCGACCGCTCTGCGATGCTGGCCTGGAGCTGGGCTGTGGAAGAGATGCACAGCTTGTCAGTAAGAGAACGACACCTGGGCTTCCATGCCATAAGTGACACCACTTCAACTCTGGGTCTTACGCAGTGTTGGAGACAGAACCCAACGCCTGCACATGCTGGGCAAGTGTTCTTCTGCCTGAGTTACACGGTCAAGCCTCCAACTTTTGACTCTTACCAAATGACTTTGAAACACTTTACAAATTCTGTGATTTTGTTTATCCACATCAAGTTTGTTATTCTACCTCATTATTTTGAGACAGGGTCTCATGTAACCAAGGCTGTGTTTGAATTCACTGTGTTGTAGCGAAGAGTGACATTGAACTTCTGATTCCCCCCCCCCCCACTCCCCTCCAGTCTCTACCTCCTGAACACTGGGATCAGCATTCCTGGTTTATGTGACACTGGGCATGGAACCCAAGGCTTTGTGCATGGGGGTAACCACTACACCAACTGAGCCACCTCTCAGCTCCCTTCTGACTCAGATTTCTTTGAGAGAAGAACCATATCATAGCTTGGCTACGTTTTACATACTCCATCTTGAGCTGTGACTTTGGTGTGGGCACATCACTAAAAAAAGGAGAGGCCAACTTGGTAGTATTTCCCAGGGAGGCTCAGTAAATACTGACAGGTGCTAGTTGACATCCCTTACAGAGAGATCATGAAGCTCAGAGGATTAGAAGACAAGACCCAAATCCAGGGCTGGTAATTAGAAGACCAAAACGGAGGGCTGGTAATGTAGTTCAGGTGGTACAATACTCACCCAGCACACAGGAAGTGCTGGTTTTATCTCCTGCGCCGCATAACATGGTTGTGATAGAACACACCTGTAATCCCAGAACTCAGAAGGTACAGGCAAGAGAATCAGAAGGTGAAGTTCTTCCTCAGCAGCCTGGACCAGCCTGGGCTACCTGGCACCCTGTCTCAAACCAACCAACTAACCACCACAACAAAAAACAAAATAAAACTTTGATACCATAACTCACAAAGGCAGGAGGTTCACGGGCCTGTGAAGGAAGGCTTGCCGAGCTGGTGAACATTTGGTAATTGTCTCTTTTGTCCTAGCAATGGTAAACAATATAGAGGACCTGCCTATGCTAGGGAGTGACAGCTCAATTTTGAAATGTGAAGATCAGTTTAAATGAGACACTGTGACCAAAGATAGGCCCTCTGTTCCCAAGGATGTCGGCTAAAGAGGGCCAGGAACCCTTACCAACAGCATGGACCTGTCAGCTAATGAATACTGAATGTACCAGTGTAAGTAACACACTCCCTTGGTCACAGGAAGTGGTAACTGACCAAGGTGAACCTAGCTGAGAGAAATCTTCACTCCACCCAGCCACACACTCTGGCCAGCACAACATGCGTGGAGTGTGGTTTTCATTCACAGTGGATTATCAAATTACATACTATGCTGTGTAGATCAGAACAGCCAGCAACCTTACAGAATGCCCAGGGATGGCTTATTGCTGCACTGCTGTTGGTACCCCAAGGTACCTGTCTTGTGACTCATCCATCTTGGTGCCCCTTGGTGCAAGGTACACAGTCTATGTGAAGACTATCTGCTAAAAAGCTCTAACTGGTTTTTCCTTTTAGCGCTGAAAGCCAGTGGCAGGCCACAACTCAACAATGGCTTTGTAAACTAATGGCTTTAGCATTCATAGGAGAGTGTTAGAATAACATGAGTCCTGCCCCTGAAGAATAGCCCCTGTGGTTGGCTTCTGTCTGAAGAGAAACTCGACAGCATAGGTTCTCTTTCTATCAGAAAGCACCTTACATGATGGTAAGGCAATGTCCAGGACAAACATCTCTAAGCAGGTATCCTCAGTCGGCACATATTTAAAAAAGTATTCCAATACAAAACGTACGTGGCAAGCGATTAGACTTTCCGGTACCCCAGTCTGTGCTGGGGGATAGTCACAACCATACCAGCTGGGACAGATGTGTGGCAGAGACTACACATGCAGTTCATACACTACATCGTGTATCTTCAGTATGAAGAGCACTGAGGGGGCTGGGACATGGCTCCAAGGTTAAAGTGCCTGCTGTGCAAGTGTAACCTGCCTCAAAGCTGGGCATGGTGGTGGGCTCTTGTAATCTCAGACCAGGGGAAGTGGAGTCAGGACGAGCCCTGGGGCTCACTGACAGCGAGCCTAGCCTAATTGGTGAACTCTACCTTCAGTGAGAAACCTTGTCGAAAGAAAGGAAGGAAGGAAGGAAGGAGGGAAGGAAGGAAGAAAGAAAGAAAGGAAATAGAAAAGAAAAGAAAAAAGAGAGGTAGATGCTCCTAAAGAATGACACCTGAGGTTGATTTCTGGCCTCCATGTGCCTTTACACGTGTGCATGTGTGTGTGTGTGTGTGTGTGTGTGTCAACACTTGTACACACACACATACACACAAGAGAGATGAGGTGGTAGAAAGATAGATAGATAGATAGATAGATAGATAGATAGATAGATAGATAGACAGACAGATAGATAGATGATAGACAGACAGATAGATGACGGAGCATTTCCCCA